>SSNP01000112.1:813755-835617 GCA_006937955.1 Pachypanchax playfairii | reverse complement strand
AAGTTACAACATTAATAAACTTAAAACAATGGGCTGTCAGCTCACCATATCTGTAACAAATATCTGTAATATCTGCAACAAATAAAGCCTTTATTTTTAAAAAGTTAAGAATATGTTTTTAAAAATAAAGGCTTTAAAGATCCCATATTATGCACTTTTCACAATGACATGTAAAATCATGCGTTGTTCAAATTGGCCCTTTTTGAAAGGTCAGCTGTTGTTCCCAAACTTGTCTCATCTCACCTCAGTTTGGAATGCTCTGATTCAGGTGGGCAGGGCCGTTAGTGAGCCTAACAACTCTAAGCCCCGCCCATCTATGTTCCCTGCGCGCATTCACGAGACATCTGAGATTTTAGCAGTGCTGGTAAACAAACAGCTGATTAAACTGCAATTAATGATAAATAAATGTTGCAGTGCCATGAAATGGACTTAAAATGGACTTAAAACTTTGGACTGAGGAACTTTGAGCCTAAAAGACTCCAACTGTACGTTTTTGAAAGGTTAGTCTGACATTTATTCATGTATCTGTGTTGTTTAGCTGTGTCTGTTAGAGATTCAGTTTTTCAAGCTTACCAGTTTGACCCAGAAAGAGGTGAAACGGCGTTAGCTCTTCTTTAGGAGAAGCTCGGCTAAGCAGCTTGGCTCCGGTTCTTTTTAGCAGCAGATCGGCTCCGATAACGGTGTTAGCTCTTCATTAGCAGCAGCTTGGCTCCAGTAACGGTGTTAGCACTCATTAGCAGCAGCTCGGCTCCGGTTCTTCTTTGTAGCAGCTCGACTCTGGTAACGGTGTTAGTGCTTCATTAGCAGTAGCTCGGCTCCGGTTCTTTTTAGCAGCAGCTCGGCTCCGGTAACGGTGTTAGCTCCTCATTAGCAGCAGCTTGGCTCCAGTAACGGTGTTAGCACTCATTAGCAGCAGCTTGGCTCCAGTAACGGTGTTAGCACTCATTAGCAGCAGCTCGGCTCCGGTTCTTCTTTGTAGCAGCTCGACTCTGGTAACGGTGTTAGTGCTTCATTAGCAGTAGCTCGGCTCCGGTTCTTTTTAGCAGCAGCTCGGCTCCAGTAACGGTGTTAGCACTTCATTAGCAGCAGCTCGGCTCCGGTCATTTTTTGCCAACGGTAGCAGGGACACGATCATAAATAAATTCAACCCATGCTGCTCTTCTGTCCTCTTCAACTGGGACCTGATGAAGTGCTTTGAATTTTTTTAAGCAGCAAACAACAACAGCATTTTGAGGGGTGAGTTTCCTAATCTTAACCAGTGGTTTCAAATCGGTAACAGAATTGCGGGTGTTCAAGGAAGTTACTGCTGTACCTGGTGGGTGGAGAAAGTTCTCAGAGGGGTGTGTGAACCCCCTCAGAGCACAACCCCCCGCAGCTTGTGACATAGGAAGCCGGGACAATTTTGAACAGCTCACTTATAGACTGGAGGAAGAACAAATTCAGAAATCCCTATCTCACAGCACGTATGTTTTTTTTCAACTTTGTATTTGTGTATATGCACCACAGACACACAATAACACCCCAAATCCCAGAAAAAAGTGATTTTTTTTCATTATATGGGACTTTTAAAAATCATCCATTGAATCACATACTCTACTGATTTAGATGTGGAATTTTATTTTTTGAGAATATTTGCAAAGTGCTGATGTACCACTATGTGCTATTTATTTGTTGTTGTTGTTTGTTTCAAATAAAATCTTCTACCATCATGGCACCAAGTGGCATTTTGCTTGTTTTGACAGAGAAAAATACTTGAAATAACAAGGTTAGTTTTCTTCAATGGGGTCATGGGCTTTCTCACAGCCATAGAAGCTCTAGTGGTCTTAAAGGTTCCTCTATTTGTTTTCAGTGTCTAATCAAAGAGCTACAGAACAAACAGAAGCAACTAAGCGCCATGTCAGGAGAGAATGCTCATCATAGGAGGAAATGTGTTTTGGATTAAATGCCAGCAACCTTGTAAAATCAAAGGCAGAGATATAGAGTGAGACACCTTTTACCAGGCAGCTGCAGAAGAAATTCAGTTTCTTTGGATGTTATGGAGAGCCAACCAAGGTCAGAAAGCAATCATCATTCTAACACCTCACCCAGCTGGCTGTTCAGAGCACTGTCAGCACTACGAGAGCTGTCTTCCACATAACAACAACAGGCGATAGGGGCCAAAGGCAATGTCACAGGCCACCCCTCCATCAATAGCAGTGTAAAGAACCTGTAAGAGAGCTCGTTCAGCCTGTCAGCGCACGAGACTCTGGGTCTGCATCAGAAACTGTAGACCAATGAATAATACTTAGTGCTGACTTGACATGGGTGCATAAGATTAAACTGAAGAAGCACTAAACAGAGCAAATCTCGTTTTTATCTGATATGTTACAGTTCAATCAAAGGGATCGTCCATGGTAGCACACAGCAAGGCAGATCCCATCCCAGGTATGAGCCACCATCACTGCAGTCATGTCATGTAATTAGCTGTGCTAATGAAAAATAGGACTCCCACTCATTTACCCACTGACCTGTTTGACCTCTGTGCAGTGTGAGAGGATGTATCTCAGCAGCTGAACATGAAACCGTGTTCAAACTATTAACCCTGATCCAGCGCACCCCTCCGGCTCGCATCTGGTACAAAACTGGACCGGCACCAAGTCTCAGTGGGTAACAAGACTGAATGTCTGGGCCCACAGGTAATATATAATCAACTTGACTTTATTATGTGTAATTTGTTCCAACTCACTAACTGTGAGGGCAGTTTAGAAGACAATACTTTTACCAGGCTGAATGTACCATCATTATGAAAGCAGTTGTCTGTATTCACACTGTGATTACAAACCAGACACAGGAAGTTATGGAGCTGTTACTAGCTGTTGCTGGCTGTCATGGTTCCCTACAGATTGTTTGCTGCTTGCATGAATCCACGGTAAAAAAATCACAATCTAATCTCAGAGCATGTGAGATTCTCTTGGTGTCCAAGTCGCTGAGACAAACCGCTCCATCACAAGAAAGTATAGAAATTCTAAACGTTGAAGTTATTTCATATGGGCTTGTTTCATCACCCTGCCTGTGAATAAATTGTGTCTTTAATACAGTCGCATTGTTTAAATAAAAACACATTTTGCAGCCTGGCTGAATCAAATACTGTTTAAAATTAGAAGTATGTACAGAAGAACATGCACACAGTGAGAACTACAGCATGTGTGTTTGATTAAACCAATTTATGGGAAGGAAATAAATATTGCAAATGAATTTATTGTGTAATGTGAGCAATCATATTAATTAAGGGGTCCACAGCTGTTGGAGGCGAATAAGGCCATAAATTTTTCA
Organism: Pachypanchax playfairii; assembly: GCA_006937955.1. Classification (NCBI taxonomy): domain Eukaryota; kingdom Metazoa; phylum Chordata; class Actinopteri; order Cyprinodontiformes; family Aplocheilidae; genus Pachypanchax; species Pachypanchax playfairii. Next base: position 832,305 of record SSNP01000112.1, on the reverse strand, counting down.
GCACTACCACTTCTCCCTAAGATTTTACAATAAATATTTCTGGAGGTCTTGGATGAATTTTTCATGGCTGAGTGGGGGAGATGAAAGGCGAATGAGGGATCCAGGGGACGGCTGCTCCATGCCGCTGACACACCACAGAGAGGTGCATCTGCTCCAATCTATATCAGTGAAACGCAAACCAACACTATTGCTTTAATTACCCTGCTTTGTCAAGCATCACACTATCAATAAAAAAAGGCTGGGTCTTGTGGTCGACTAATTCAGGAGGAGGGTGGGGGTGATATCATGAGCCCCACTTGCTTTTACGTCCTCCCACTTTAAGAAAGGAAATGATGTAATCATGTTTGAACAGACAAAAGTGATATAGTGCATCATACCAGGGCAGTTTACAGGCAGATAGTGGAGCGTGTCCACCTCCCTTCAGTCAGTCAAACTCCAGATGTGTAGTGGCATCATAAACAGCTGCATCACCTTTAATTCAAGGCTGTATCATTTATTTATCTCTGATAACCTTGTAGGAGATCAGGATCTACATACTGTATACACTACATCTCAAGACTGAAGTATAAGCTAGTAATTTACATTCTGCTGTCTAAACTGGACCTGTGAATAAATCAGAACTGGATGCAAGTTTTGGGTTTTTATTTTATGATTTGATATTTAGGAAGAATCCAGAAGTAACAAATTCAAATCTGGTTGGTGGGCAAGTACCAGGAAGGTTTCACCTGAAATACCAACATGAACAGGTATTTAGAGGACATTTAGAAGTATTTTATGACAGTTCTGTCTTTGAAAGTCTCTGGGACACTGGGTGAGACGATTTTTTTCTCTTCTCTGTCCTCATGGTGTTGCTCTCTTCCTCAAGATTCTTATCTCTTACCTGGCGCTGGAAAATAATAGGCCGCCTCGGATGAGCGAGTGTCTGTGCGTCTCTTCTGAGTCAAATTCCTTGTATTGTGCAAATGATACTTGGCTAATAAAGCTTGATTCTGGTTCTGATATTATTAAACTAGCAATCCAGATTGTGGAAACACAAACTAATTTTCTTCAGAGATATCTAATAATTCTTCATTGAACTCTCAGTCACTCTCCATGTGTTTACAGGGCCGGTTCTGGGCATAGGCAGACTAGGCAACTGCCTGCTGGAGGGGGCGCCAAATTCTCCTTTTTTTTTGGCAAACTCTTAGACACACCATTCATCTCATGTAAAGAGCAAAATAAGTAATAATTTAATATCTATCTAAATCTTTCTATCATCTCTGCTGTTCATTTTTGTATAAATAAATATTTTTTGCAATGTAATCCAGTTATTGAGTTATGTTGTTTCTCTTCTGGGCAGTAGGGGGCGCCAAAATCCTTTTTCATCTAGGGAACCATGCAGCTCAGGGTCGGCCCTGAAAGATGTGTTCATCTGATGACATCACAACATGGCAGATCATTTTTCACTTATCTATTCAACAAGAATGGTTTGATAATATATTTTTTAATGTATAATATTAATAATATGCAAAAGATATGTTCTTTATGTCAAAGTGAATCATTTTGTATCTACTTAATACTTTATATTTTCTGCTTGTACTTTTTGTGACAAAAGGACAATGTGTAAAATATCACACTGAAATACATAAAATATATGTTTAAACTTAATGTAACTTCACATCATAAATGCTGCTTCACAATTATAAAAGCAAAATGAGAGAATTAACAACTATTTTAAGGCAGAAGAAAGATTCCCTGATTTGATAGATGTCAAACAGAATCATACGCAAACAGCAGCTAATGTTTTTAGCTAGCGAACATTCTGAAGGTCACTGTAGTGACATGTTAGAGACAACAACCGAACTGGTGAGCAGTGTAATAGTTTTCTCATTCCTCACAAGTTGTAGTTCAAACATGTAACCCAATTAGTCATTTTAAAACACAAACACATACAAAGTTAAATGTTAACATTCACATGGAAAAGAGAAGTACTGTGTAAAGACTTAAATGTGCACAACACTTTCAGGGATCGTCATCACACAGACAGCAATAGACACACAGTGGGACAAAAAATCATTAGTCTGTCTGAACAATGGACAAGGTACACAAATAGAGGGACAGTTTTGTCAAACATTTTACTATATGCTTAGGAATGGTGTGGCAAAAAACAAATACAACCATTGGCAGTTCCTGATATTCACATAAAATAGATTATTTATATGTGAAACAAGTATATTTACCAGACGGTGCTTTGAAAAGTCACGCTTTGGAGAAGTTTAGAAAAGGCAGAGCTGAGTGTCCGCTTAAAGTTGAGTAACATATTTAGAGTAAAATCATGCTTTTCTGTAACCTAGCTCTGCCAGATCTGTGTAGCCCCGCCTCTTCTCGATTCGGGGACACGCATACATCTGGAACTGCTCCATTTGAAACCGTCTACAAAAGGGAGGGACATCATAATATTTTAATCTGATTGGAGGACGAGCCAGCAAGTGTCTGCCTTTGATGACTTGTCTTTAGCCAATCACAGTAAATCAAACTCTTTCAACTCCATTCGGGAGTAAAACACACACATTGTTACCACTAAGAAAAGCAAAACACCTTTGATCATTTTTCAATGAAGAAATCGTCTCTAGTCCTAAAACAAATTAAATATGCGTACATCCACAATTTTTTTTTAATTGTAGAATGAAATAGTTGATATTTTTAGTTTGAGCATTTGCTTTGTCAAAGTTTGCAATGGAAGTTTCTATAGAAAGCACATGCACAAAATGTTTCTCCAAAAAAACCCAAAATACCCCAAGAACTTATTAATATTTTAAGAATTTTGGGAGGTTTTCTGTTTTTCATCAAAGACCTTCAGAATGTTGCCTGATTCAATATTTCAAACTTTGAAATAACACATATCGACAGAATCACAAATAGTAATCAAAGGAGGATATTGTTTTTTTAATTTGTTTTTTGATTTTGCACGATCCTATAAAAACCCTCTCATCACTGAGTCAGTATGTTGGATCAGTTTGGTCTCTTTCGAAGTTGTTTGTGAAGATGAAGAAGAGCCTGTACTGCTCCAAAATGTTCAGAAGAACTTCATCTGTATTCCTTCAAAAAGTTTTTTGAAAGTTTTCAAAACTAGACAAACCTCTAGAAACAAAAAGAAGAATAGAATCACAAGGAAATATAACAGTTAACAGCCAAAAAGGCTTGAAGCACAAACAAGATAAAATCAATGCCAAAATAAAAAAACACTCAGAGAGCGCAGACCTCCAACCCCCCGCACCACACACCCCCACTCCCGACCCCGCCCCATATTGTCATTTAAATGAAAAATTAACTGGTATTTGTTTTATCAAGCACCTGCATCATTTATTGTGGAGTTACATTCCTGGATCCAGAAGGTGATCCGGACCCCCCCAAAATCTACTCACTTCTTCCTCAGGCCATTTCTGACATTTCCTTAAAATTTCATCAACATCCATCATGAACTTTTTGAGTTATCTTGTTACATACAAACAAAAAAACAAACAAACGAACCCTGACAAAAACATAATCTCCTTGTTGAAGGTAAATATAATACTATTTAATAAAAATTGGCAAAATGCTTATTACAATGTTTCAGTCAAACCCAAATAAATAATTCTATTGCTGTTTATTTAGAACAGCTAAACAAAAGCATATCACAATTATTTGACTACTTGAAATACACTATTACAATTTTGCCTATTTACAATAAATATAACATGACGTTAAAATTGCAAACGGCAGTAAGGTAAATAAGTTAATGTCAATTTTATTCATTTAATATTTTACAAGAACAGAGGCAGAACCAAAGTGCTTCACAGCAAAACAATAAGTAAATATTAAGATAAATCTCAAAAAAGTAATTATAATCAGAATAAACAAACAAAGTAGTAAAAATGCTATAAAGGTACACCAAAGGCATAAGAGAACTTAAGGGAATAGAATCAACATGATATAAATGCCAAACAACACAGGCAATAGAGGTGGTTTTTAAGAGCTTAAAATCTTCAAGGTCCTGTAGAGATCTGAACTGGCGGGGGGGGGGGTTCCACAGACTAGGGGCATTAACTGAAAATACACGATCACCTCTACATTTTAGTTTGGATCTGATCCACAAACATCAGCATGTTTGACCTTGGATTTCGGATAGAGTGTAGATATGTATCAGGTCCTGGAGACACGCTTTGGCCAGACCATTAGAAACCTTAAAGAGGCCCTTCCATTAAAAAACGTTTTTTCTCAGGTTTCTGTTGAATATTTTAGCTCCACAGGTGTTCTTACCTTCATAGTGGGTGAAAACAGGTCAACAACTTCTCTTTCAGTTTTTATCTTTCAAACTACGCAGGTGGTGATAACACCCGAGTTCTCCCGAGTTCTAACGGCCTGTATCTGTTTCATCACAACTCCTTTGTTCGTTAGTATTCATCAGCTCCTGCAGTTGAAACCACACCTAGCATGCTGCTAGCTAAAAGCTGTTAGCATAACATAGCATACAGGAAGACACAACATCTGACGTTGCCATGCACAGCGGGGCAGGAAACAATATACCTTGCTCTCATAGGCTAGATTGTGAGCCAATCAGAGTCCAGCAAATTCGAATAATGAATATGAACGAGCTGCTGCTCGAGGCCTGACAGAAGGAGCCGGAACCACCCGAATTTTGATGCAGACAGATTGAAAGGTCTGTTAATCAGTGTTTCCTGATGTTTTTTAGATATAAAATGTTTCATATTACTGGTTAATACTTAAGAAATAACCACAAAGTCATGAAATTTGTATGAAATGGACTCTTTAATACCCACACAGTGTTTAAGTTGAGATATGTGGATGCTGTGATCAACAGTGTCGAAGGCAACACTCAGGTTTAAATGGATCAAAGCAGCAGAGCTTCTTGATTCAACAGACAGGAGAGTGATTGTTATTTCTGTACGGTGGAGATGTTTTAAACCAGCTGTCCTTCAGGAAAGTTTGTAACTAGATGAGAACATGTTTCTCCAACACCTTAAACAGAAAAAGTAATTTGGATATGGGTCCAAAATGTGACAAACTGGAGAGATCTAGTTATTCTGTTTAATGAGAAGTTGCACCACAGCATGTTTAAATGCACAAGCATGGACCTGCTCTGAAGAAGATGTGTCACTGTGTTACTGACAGAAGACCTGACAGCAGATATTATATCTGTAAAAATATCTGAAACTTGTCACAGAGTTTAGCTGATGCTTTGGAAGCAGGTGTACAGGTGAGATTTAAAACCGTTTAAAAAGTGTTCTACTGATAAGCCGACATTCACACCTTCTATCTGTATATCACCCATTGTTCTTCCCCCACCCTCCATCCACCACCTCTGAAGATCTGTGAGGACGAGGTGTGTCAATTCTTCAGGAGACAAAAGGAAGGATCCAGGTCCAAACAGTGTGTCTCTTCCCTCCCTAAAGGTCTGTGCTGAACAGTTAGCCCTCATCTTCACAAAAATCTTCAATACCTATAATAATAAGGATGAAGTCTAAAGGTGTTTGACAACATAAAAGCAACAATAAAAGGAAGCTGAGTAGATGCAACAGATGATCTTCAGTGTGGTTACAGTGAAATTATCTGTTTTTCAGTGTTTTGTGAAGCCTATCTTAGGCTGTATTCACACCTGATAGTCTGGTGGACTTGGTTTGATTGAACAAAACGAAAACCCTCCCAGACCCTGGGCATGGCTCTGGAGGGCACAAAGCGTTTCGCCGGGACCCACGGCGTAGTTCAGGTGGCCGGCCCTGGGGCCGCAAAGCGTGGCGCCGGGACCCACGGCGTAGTTCAGATGGCCAGCCCGGAGGCCACAACACTGACCCTCGAGGCAGACGCGGAGGCCGAAACCTGGACCCTCGAGGAAGGCGTGGAGGCCGGAACCTGGACCCTCGAGGAAGGCGTGGAGGCCGGGACCTGGACCCTCGAGGCGAATTGCAGGCCGGCGCATCGGGACCCTCTGGCAGACTGGAGACCTGTGCGTTGGTACCCTATGGAGGACTGGAGACACCCCCCCTTTCAAAACTGCAAACACATGGATAATGTTGTTAGCTTACATTAGCTCCTTAGCATGTAGCTACTTGTTGATAAAAATCTGTCTGAAGTTGAGCACAAAGAAATATTTTTCTTTATTATTCTCATTTAAAATGTCTAGTTTTAAATAAATAATTATGTGAATCTAATAACTAAATTAGACATCTGATGTTGAATGTAAAGAAATCTATTATTGTATATAGTAAATACTAAATCTAATATACCCAAGTAATCTATAGTACTTTTCCTTTGGGAAGGTACCATCAGTGCAGTCAGAAATTCTTGAATCTATTTTTTTGTGAGTTTTGTGAAATCAAAATGGGGTTATTTCTGCATAAAATGGGATAATTCTTTGTTTCATTAAAAAAAAGAGAGAAAATGTGAGAAATAAATTTATATCAGATGGAAATGTTCAATAATATCTGCTGCCAAAAACAGCAAAATGGTCAAATGATTGTCCTGACCTAAACTAGACTAATATGTTGACAAGTTTTGACTAAAACTAGACAAATAAAATGTTTTCTTGGACTAAAATAAAAACTAAAATGCCCAATTTATAGTCGACTAAAGCTTGTTTAAATAAAAACAGGATAAGGTTGACTAAATGTAATTAAAACTAACAAGCACAATTGAAACTAATACTAAATTTTAAAATGGCTGATAAAATTAACACTACTGTCAACTTTAGAAAGGTCCCTTGCAGTGATCATCACTGCATCAGGTCCTGCAGATCTGCTGGTCGTACTGAGTGTTATTTTCTGACCAAATAACCCCTCCTTTCCACCGGATGTGTAAGCGACACATTACATCAGTGAAGCGTAATACTCGACTGACAGCGAGATTTCTAAAACGTGTCAAGTTCAGCAGTTTAGTTTGGACCAGACAGGAAATCAGGCCTTTGTGAAAAGTAAAAAACACTGAAGTTTCAAAATAAATGACACATGCAGATTCCTGTTTGCTTGACTATGAAAAAATACAGTACCTGTGATGTGTTTGAAGTCTATAGGTGGTGAAAATAAACTCCATACCTTCTGGATACATGTTGTTGTCTTTCTCCCTGCTTGTTGTGTGTACTGACAAAATCATGCGTAAGTTCGCAATTCTCTTGTGATTTCGTGATATCCCGGGACCAGCTGAATGGAACGCTTTTGTGAGTGATATGGGTCTAAAACCCTACTGGTGGGAAAGTACACACAGCTGATTTCACGAGAAAAATGCACCACTTACGCATCCAGTAGAAAGGAGGGGTAAGCGTCATTTGATGATGTATTCACATTCGAAATCGCTTCAGTTCGGATATCGCTGTGTTGATTTTCCTGTATTAAAACAAACTAAAAGAATATATAAAGTTTTGACAAATAAATCAAACCAGGATATGTTTTTATTTAAAAACATTTGCATGAAAAACATTAAAATCGACCTTCTAACAGTTTATGAAAAAACAAAAGATCAAATCAGATTTACCGTCACCGGTGTTTTTGGTTTTTAATGCAGTTGTTCAAAAACAAGTACAATAAAAGTTTCTTGTTTTAAATTCAATAAAATTTAATTTAATTTTTTTTTTTTTAACTGAACTGACCCCCCCACACTCAGTCATATTTAATTTTTTAAGAGGGCACAAGTATATTTATTTTATGTTACCATTGCTTTACTCACTTATTTACTGTACACAGTTGGCATCTTAGAAATCAAGTTCAAATGTTCTTCCTAAATAGTTTGCAATAATAATGACTGTAGATTGTGTCTTCTAGAGGAGTTGTAACACAAAGTGTACTGTATACTACAGCCAGTGCCAATAATGTATGTTCTGCTAGCAATATCATGATCTATAAATAGAAATAAAAGCAAGGATGTTACCACAGTCAGCTCCACTGAGCAATGAGCAGGACCGATTGTTTAATTCAGTTATATTCTCACCAATCAATGCATTCACTTCAAAGCCATGGGAAACACTTGCATCCAAAGTAGATTGATCAGTTCTAATACAAGTCATTAACATACAAGTTGTTAACAAGTGAGGCCTCTGTACTGTATCTAGGAATCAAGAGAGTCATCGATAAAGCCAATTTAAGACTTTTAAAGTCTTAAAACCTCAAGTATACACTCCTCAATTCCAGAACAGCATCGACCACCACTAAACTATCTGTATGGGTTGCTACTTCGTCTGTTTTCCCTTTTCTTTGTCACTCACTCACTCACTCACTCACTCACTCACTCAGCTGGAAGCAGCACTATGGCATGAGACCACTGATATACTCGACTGATGATAAATTTATAAGCCAAACTGAGGGGAAAGTATTAAACAACCTTGTGAATAGCTGGGTTTCGCTTTAACTGATGCAGCATATCTTTTTCATCAACAAAAATAACTCTTCAAAGGCAGTAAAAGCATGCTTAGAAAGTAAAAGGCCATTTTAGCACATGAGGCCATCGGTAGGAGGGGTGAAAACAGAAACAATCCAGCTCCTGTTAGCTCACGACTCCCACCACCCACAGTCCTCTCTTCTCGCCTTACTATCCCAACCCCTGACCACACCACAAGCAACACAGCACACATACCAGCTCTTAAAAAGCTAAATCAAGGCTTTGAAAAACATACAGTGTCTTTAATAATTCAAAGATCGGTGGGTTTGAATAGCCTCTTTAGCGTCGAAATATACAGTCTCCTGATATAAGATCAGTCCCTCAGGGGACTTCCTCACCATCTTTCTACTCCGTGCCCTTTTTAACAGCAGAACTGCCTCTTGCTTAGGATGCAACTACCTGCCTCTTTACATTGAGCTGTAAAATAGAATGTCTACAAAAGTGTAAGCAGCACAAGCAAATCAGAAATACATATATTTATTTACAGGCAGTAGATTCTACAACACAGGAAAATGCTGTGAACTTGTATAACACCCCTTGAATCCATAAATCAAATGCAAAGTTTTGTAGTAAAGCAATTATTGCAGTTGACTAGCATCTTTACTGAGGTTGTGGACTAACATAGGATAGTAAATATTTAACTATCTTTGCACCCAATGCACATTCATATTTCATTGGGTTTCTTGCAGTTTATTCTCAAAGCAAAGTGTTGGGCTGCATAATTATTTCAGTTTAGCATTTTTTTCAGCCTATTACTTCCATAAATACAGGAATTTGAGTTATAGCTCCTCAGAGGGCTAATTTAAGAAAAAGCATGTATTAATTAATTCAACTTAGATGGAAAGGAAGAAATCCCTAAGTAAGTAAGCCGTTGGCAGACATCAAGGATGATTTCTGCCTTCAAAGGAAATGGGGATGGTTTTGAGAGGATGCGGCATTTTAATCAATACTGTTGACTCTTGAGGTTGGCAGGTGTGGTTGCTGTGTACCTCTCAGCTGAAGTATTTCCATCATTCAGGAGGAAAACCTCAATAAGGCCACAGTAGAGATCTTCTCCCAACCTTCCGAGGCCCTCGGTTGTCTTTGTTTGATCATACCCAATTTCCGATTTTGGAGTAAAACATCCGCAGATACTGGTCCGTTCTTCGTATTACTTCAGCTTGTTGAGCAGAGAGTGTGTGACTTTAAACCTTTTGTTGCCTGCTTCCATTTGTGTGTATGTCCATTCTCACATCCGATGTGTGGAATAATGAAATAAATATCAAACCTTTAAATATTTTAGTGCATTCTAGGAGTAAAGTGGAAATGTTTTTCTGACAGACCTCGCCAACCCCCCCCCACCCCTTTTCTCTGTTTCTCCTCACAAATGCATTGTGCACACCGGCCGACCCAATCCATCACTCGGCGTCTGGTGGGAGAAAAAGCACTTTCCCAGGGTGGATGTTTTTTAGTTCTGCCAGCGCTGCTGTTTCCGTGGGCACCCGTGAGACCTCTCTGATGGACACTCTGGTCATCACTGGCAGGGCGCTTAGGGACCCCCGTCCCCCATCCCCACCCTTTCCATCTCCACCTCAGTCTGCTTTACTCACCTCATGTTTTCACTAGCACCTTTCTTTGTCCCAGCAGTGTTGTGCACTCCCTTTTTGACAATGATGACTGTTGTACCTGCTTGAGTTCTCTCCTGCAAAGTGGCTTGGCCGTCAGAGACCAGACATGTTCTGTTCCAGGGTTTGGGCCTCTCGGCGTGTTGGTTCTTTTTTCTGCCTTAAAAAAACAAATAGATTGTGACAACATTGGCAAAAGGAGAAGATCAATTCAGTAGTTCTGGAGAATATCTTAGTTTGAGCTGAGAACAGTCTGAAGGGACTCTCAGTGGGAAAGCTGAGGAGATGTTCTGAGTGTCTCTCTATCAGCCTCATTTTTCATCACAAAGCACCGAAGAAGACGGGCATGTGCCTGTATGTGCTTGGAACAATTATGTTGAAATAATTCTATTCAAATTGAAGTCTGCTCCAGTTTTATTCCGACAAACTGAGATTTGATTTCTAAAATGCTCGCTCATCTCTTCTACACAAAGGAGCCGGCGGGGAGAAGGTGCGATTGCTGGAGAGATTTGGGCTGGAAGGCAAATCTAGGTGATGCGTATGTTCTTAGAGTGCCCCTGGGTCTTCCATGGGTAGGTAGGATCTGACAAAAGAGATCTGTACAGCAAAAAAATCCTTCACTCTGCTTGAGCATGGGAAATTAAGCCCAGATAAAGATTCTCTCTTAAACATACTCCCTTCTCTCTTTTCATCCTTTTCTCTCCCCTCCCTCTACAGTGGCAGAAGAAATTACCCATTGTACCATTAGATAAACCCAAACAGCCTTTTCCATAAGACCTCCAATTCCTTGTGCAGTCCCAGCTTGGCGTCCCTTGGGTGTTTGTTCAAAAGGAAAACTCTGCGCTGCCTCCAGGGGATGTTTAACTTATTGCAATGGCAAGTATTTAGAGAAAACTCAACAAGTTGGAGGCTGTCAATGTTTGAATCCAACTGTCAGGCAGAATTATGTCTCCGAGGCGTCTGACGTGACATAATGACCAATTGCATCATTTTGACAAACCCACCATCAATGAGAACTGGGGCAGACGGCAATTGCTTTGACACAAGTGTTTCATTTGAATTTGAAACACTGTGGCTAAGTGCATTAAATGATGCTGATTAACTAAGATTACGGCTGCTGCAGGGATGTGATTTCTGTTTTGATACGGAGCATAAATTGAGTTAGAGCAAACAGTTTTTTGAGTGGCTGATGAATAATTAAGAGTCAGCAGAGAGTACATCAATAAAGTAGTAATGAGGCATATTTGTGCAAAATTTTTAATTTTTAAACTGCCACACTTCTGAAAGTGTAGATCGACTATTGCTACTCCTGCTACTAACTAGTCCCATCTGCTGTTTGATATTATAATCATTATCAATAATTCTCACCATGTTTTCCATCGCATCGGAAAATCTTGTGTGTATATCTTTAACTATATTATATTTGACTATATTAATTAAACAATATTTTATTTGCATTTTTGTTGATTTTTCATCAAACAAACAATAAAATTAATACATTTAGTTATTGATGCTAAATTATTACAGATTCTTGCAATTTTTTGTTTTTTAAAACATAATTTATTAAAATAATATATTTAGTCTCTGGTGAGGTGTAGATATTTCATGTTATATGTGTAAAGAATTTTATTTAAAATACATTTCTTACCCTGCCTGTTTTTACATTTTATTATTATTATTCAATACAAATCAGGCTGTAATTCTTAATACTATATAAAACAAATCTGATGGTCCATATGTGTTTTTTTTTAAAATCTCCTAATCTTTGAAGTATCTGCAGTCGGTCATAAACATAAACTGTTTTAACTATAAGTCGTGTTTTATAGAAAAATCCTGGTGTGTTTCATCACCATGTGAATCGTCTCATTGGGTTGTTTATAATTTAAATTTAACAGCTGATGCATTATTCAGATTATAAAAATACAACAGCTGTTTTTGTGGCTCATTCCAAACACAAAGACATTAAAATAGTTTAAAGAAGTTCCATGAAAAAAGACAAAAGGGAAAAAAAATTCATACCAATTTACTCAACAAATTAAACATGTAACACAATCCAGTCGAATGTTTAGAGCTGGTTTTAAAATATCAATATGTTAAAGATTTTATCCCCAATTTTAGTATTATTAACTACAGTATCTTGATTTTGGGATTATTTTTATTTTTTTATAGCTAACTTGAATATAAAGAACCCTGTTTTTAATATTTCCTTCTTGTTGAGGTTAAAGCAGCGATCAGCTGTTGGTGTGTTTTATAAAAATGAGCCTTTGGTGCCCTCTATCTTTAAATCAAGGCACCAAAAACAACAACAACTGAGAAAAGAAACCGAATTTCTCAAACAATAAAGTCGTTCCAGTTGCAGATAACTTTAGTTAGATATACATTTACAATCCTGAACCCTAAATAAGAACCATCCTGTTATATATGTGGGTTTATTCTATTTGAATCATGATTATATTGAAGGTGATGCTGAATAATTCATTCTGAGGTTGGAACAAAAGCAACACACCTGTTAGATTTTTGGGGTTTGTTTTTATCTCCAGCGGTGTCTGCAGGTCACTTTCTTTAGAGTAAAACTGTTCCTTTGTTCTGCCTTTTTCTAACACTGTTGTGGCATGTTGTGTCCACCTGGAGTACCGCTGACCTTCTGCAAGGCAGCTCACTAGTTAAAGAAGTCCATTTTCAAGGCTGTTCTTGCTCATATCGAAACTCCATTATAGATTTTACCTCCAGGGGAACCCAGGGCTCACAAGGTCCTTGGCAATTTTACCTGAGGAAGAAGCTAAAAGGATTTGAATCTCCTAGGATGGGGGGGGGTGAGTACGAGAGCAAGGGTGGGATGTGCACCCTTGGACCCGAGCCCCTAATCTGTGTCTGCCAAGCAGGGAGCAAAGCAGAGCAAAAATGGAGATTTGGAGACAGTTCAGTGGCAGTGAACCCTAAACATCAGGGCCTCCAGAAGTGGTGGAGGAGGTTGGGAAACCTTGAAAAACAAGAGGTGGAGTTTACCAGGGGAGCTAGCTTCCACTGGCAGAACGGAGCTTCCAACACATTTAACATATATGAAAGAAGGACAGCTCTCTCCTCACACAATCCTTAACTATGTGTATTAACAAGACAGATGGAGGCCAAAGATGCAGACGGATCACATCAGGACATCTGTCACTTTATGGCAACAGCCTCCTTAATAAGTGACAAGGCTTCCTCACCCTGTGGGCACAAGATGGGATGAGGGAGAGTCTGCGGTGCATCGCAGCCGTCAAAGTCTTGCAGCAGTGTCTTCTTCTTTCTTTTTTATAAACATCTTGTCCCAATTACAGCCAATCACATGTGATCTGCGCCCTTGATTATCATCCTGGGCAGAACACATCAAAGCTGCCTTCTATGGGTGCTGACACGAGGTTGTGCAGTAATTAGTGGACTTCACAGGAGAGAGTTTCATCACCAAATGTTTTTAAAATACTGAATGTCTTAATTTGCATGGAGGAGGGGGTGTGTGGGGGGGAATTTCACAACGAGGGAGAATAATGCCCCACAGAAATAATTAAAGCATGATCACAGCTCATCAGCTGGGCACAAATTGTTGTCGCCATTTCGCTGCTTTCCTCAGGTCATCAGCAGCGTAAAAGACCTCGTGCAAAAGCAGAATTCACATCACAGCTACGGCTGTGCTAAATAAAAGCTTATGTCTTATTACCAAGAAAACAAGGAACTGGCCAAAAAAGAATCCAAATTCAAATGAACTTTTCTGCTCTCACACTCTTAAACACTTATTATCCTCAGTAAACACATGTTTTTGTTAAAATTATGTTGTCAGTTGAGAACAAATCAGGCAAGCACTCATCCAATCAGAACGCTTCCTGCAGGTCATTAAAGCAATGAGTTGTTTCCTCAGCTGATGCATCAAAGCGTTTGCTCAGCAGACTGAGGAGCTTTGAAACTCACAGCATGTTGGTGCTGACTCCAGGTCGCCGTGTGACCTAATGCTCAGTTTATATTCAGTGATGAACATTCTATTTACAGTTGTGGTTGTTAGTGCTAACGGTGCATGCTAACCGTCTCTGATGAGTACTGGATGGTGTTCTCCATCCACCTGATGACAGACTTAAAGGAGCAACAAGCGATTTTTCACCGCTAGGTGTGCTGTTGAGTACAGGATTGAGACCAAAACAAAGTCTGTCATGATTGACAGTTTCTTCTACCTATCCCTGCTCTCCCTCCCACCTCTCTCACCCACTCTCTTCATGAAACGAAGTTCATTATCACAACAAAATAACGGAGTTCTGGAAGATGTCAAGTGGCGAAGTAGTAATTACCAACTTTTTGATGTAGACAGCAAGATAATTTTATTCATGCATGTTATGATATTGTATGTCCGTAAATGCCGTTAATTGCACGTCATAATTAGCATTGAACGATGTATTTGCTGCTAGCGTCAGCAGCATATGCTAGCAGACATTACGCACTGTAACGGCTGCATGTAACTTCTCTGTAAATAAAACCTTGGTCACCAATAGTTGCATAGTAATTTTGTGGATAGTGCAACTACCTGATTAAAAATAAGGGTTATGTCTGTACACCCATTCGGTAATCATTTAGTAATTTTTTAGCGGAGTTTCACATGTACGAACATGCACGAGGAAGGAGACCACCTTTGTAAACAAGAGGCTCGATATCAACACAGAGAGATGGTGTGTGACCTCATGCTATGTTCCAGATGGAATTACACATCTAAAGCTTCACATTGCATATTTTGAATTCTTTCAAACTGGAAATGATGAATTTTCGGTTATTGCTCCTTTAAACGATCCTCATGTCGGCGCCGTTCAAATCATTATTCCTCTCTCTGACACACCGCTCAGTGTTACCATCAGACATGTTCACTAATCTCAGTTATGAGCCAAATAGTCACCATCAGGTTAGCTGTACTGATTTCACCGTGGTGGTTGTATAGATCTGACTCCAGCATGTTACAGGTTTATTAATCCATTTTACACATTAAACACATTTCTGTGTTCAAATACTTTAAATTCAGCACATTTTAAGATTTTAACTGTTTATTCAGATTACTGCTCTAAAGTTATTAGTTTTTCATCAGTTGATTGAAAAATGTTTTATGTCATAATCAATCTTTGAATATGAGAAAGAATAAAAATAAGCTGCTCGTTTATTTTCTAGATTTCAGCCTGATTTGCAGCTTGTTGTCCTGTAATCACAATATAATTAATACTTTAAATGATCTAAGAATCTTTTCGTTCTGCCCTGATGGATTATGTTCACGGTTCTAATGTGAGACTTAGTCGGTTCTATCAGATCCACCTCGTCTCTGATCTGCTCAGTTGAATGAAATGTTTCTAATCGAACATCTTCTGATGTGCATCAGTAGCAAATCCTCAGCACATGATGTGAAACTATACATGAATAAAATCTCTGTGCTTTCACATGTGAAACAATCCCTTTATATTTATCTGATGTTCATCATAAATCAGCTTCTAATCAGTATTTGTGATTATTAAACCTTGTGGGTTATCGTAGAACAACCGTCTGTCATTAGAACTGAACCTTTGCTGAGGAACAGGAAGTCACATCCCATTGTTTGTTTAAAATGGACATTTTAGAAAGTTTATTTCAATCAAGAATTATGCTGAAGGTGAATGTAGTTTCATATAAACGACAGCTCGGTACTGTTAGAATGTCCACGAAGACATCCTGTCCACTCTGCAACGACTCCTGCTGACTTGTCATCAAAACATGAGAAAACTCATAAAATCAGACAGAAAAAGATTTTATGTATTTAAAATGTAATATATGTATTTAATCATTGATGGGTAAAAACCTTCTAGTACACAGAACTCCACGGCTAGGTGGCTGGATGATGTACTGGAACATTGTCTGGAGGTCCTGCGGTCCACATGGGAAGTTCTACTAAGAGTGGTGAAGAATGACAGTCATGTGTTTGTCCATTCAAACAAACAACAGAAAAAGGAAGTGAAAGACGTGGTCACATGTAAGAGAGTAACATCAAGAAGAAGCAACATAAGAAACTCAAAAAATAACAAAAACATATTCAATTCAACGTCTAAATGAGTTCATAACAAAGGTCACTTCAGTTCATGGTATGAAATGTTCCACAAAGGAACCAGATAATTGGGTTGAATCATCACTTCAACACAATCCTCCATCCTGAACAGCAGAACCAGAACCAGGGTGAGTTCTGCTGGACCCACTGGGATCTGAGAGGACAGGACCAAACCTCCAGCAGAACCAGAACCAGGATGAGTTCGGCTGGACCCACTGGGGTCTGAGAGGACAGGACCAAACCTCCACCAGAACCAGGATGTGTTCGGTTGGACCTACTGGGGTCTGAGAGGACAGAACCAAACCTCCAGCAGAACCAGAACCAGGGTGAGTTCTGCCTGGACCCACTGGGATCTGAGAGGACAGGACCAGGACCTCCAGCAGAACCAGAACCAGGATGAGTTCTTCTGGGTCCAGCAGAACTCATCCTGGTTCTGGTTCTGCTGGAGATTTCTTCCTGTCCTCTCAGATCCCAGTGGGTCCAGCAGAACCAGAACCAGGATGAGTTCTGCCTGGACCCACTGGGGTCTGAGAGGACAGGACCAAACCTCCACCAGAACCAGGATGTGTTCGGTTGGACCTACTGGGGTCTGAGAGGACAGGACCAAACCTCCAGCAGAACCAGAACCAGGGTGAGTTCTACCTGGACCCACTGGGATCTGAGAGGACAGAGAAATATGTAGACGTTGTGTAAAGTCAAGGCTTCAGCTGTACCAGTGGTCATCAAAGACCTCCAACACTGGGAAAGGGACTCTAGAAGACCGACAGTGGTCCAGACTTCTTAAAAATCAGTGCATTAGAGACCAAAGTACAATTCATAGTCATGTGAATAAGAATTGATGTTAAAAAGATGAAGTTCAGATAATTGTTAAAATGTTACAATAATTCTTATTAAGTTAAAAACAAGCCAGATTTAATGTGTTTAGATGATTTAGTAAATGCTGGTAAAATAGTGTACTGCCCCTTTAAGAACGAGCTAACTCCAGTTACTTTATATTGATGCTGTTTGTTTTTAGCTCAGAGCTTTGAGAGTTGTGGAAGCAAACGGTTCGAACTGCTAAATTTATTAGGAATTATTCTTTTTTTCTTTATGCAACTAGAACAATTATTCAGCTCACTTTCTATTTTTGTAAACCAGAACTCAAGAAATAAACCTGGAGATTTTTTCATTTTTTTATTTCAACGTTTCTGAAGTGGATTTAACGGACTGTGTTGCTGAGTTCATCGACACTGCCAACAGAACTAGCTGCTTAGAGTAAACTTAAACAGTTCAAGTCATTGTTAAGTTCTCCAACCTCTACAAGTGCAATAGCATTTAAATTCCACTAGATGGCAACACAATATAAGCCTGTTGTTTGTTTTTAAACTTGAATTTTATGGGCTTTTTTTTTCTTTTTTGTCAAATCTGTAACCGTGTTTGTATTTACTGTGTGCATGTCTGACACAGTTCTAAGTTTTTTATTAAAATGTATGTTTAACAGTAAAATCCTTATTGTCCAGTATCACTGAGAGTGTTAATCCTACTAGAATTACTGTATTAGTCAGAGATGTTTCCGGCTTTGCTGCGTCTCCTTGAACAGACCTCCACATTTACTGAAATGAAACATCGTTAGGCTCCTGCTGGTATTTATTTGTCATAGAAATTACAGACAGTCCAAACATTGCCGATTTTCCTTTATAGTTTATGAAGAGGAAACCTGGAAATCCTAAATTCTAGAAAACATCTGACAAATTAAAAACAATCAGGAGGATTGTGTTTAAAATAAAAGGAAATTGTTGTATTTCAAATCAAAAATGTACAAACAAAATTTTTGAAGCAGGTTTTTTGTTCACATGCTCCAGATGTCTAACAAATACAAGTTATTAATTTAATATTTAAGTAAACAACCTCAATTTCTAAGTTGGGACACAGTTTAAATTATAAATAAAAAGAGAATGCAATCATTTGGAACATTTAAAAACCCAAATTTAATTCCTAAAAGAACATAGACAAAATATCAGATGCTGAAACTAAGACATTAGACCATTTCTTTTTTAAATTTAAAAATGCTACATGAACTTGTCTGACACAAGCCCATTTTTAAGGGTGGCTGTGGCTCAGTGGTTAGAGCGGTCGTCCTCCAATTTGAAGTGTAAGACACTGAACCCCAATCTGCGTATCGGGTTGTGTGAGTGTTAGCCCCTACCCTCTCCACCTGGTTTACATATCAGGTTGTGTGAATCGGTGAATGCAAAACCTTGTAGTGTGAAAGCGCTTTGAGTGGTCTGAATGACTAGAAAAGTGCTACACAAATACAGGATATTTACCATTTACATTAACTCCAAGTCACCTCAGGACCTTCAAAATCTGACCAGCGAGTCTGCCATCATCACTAGGGCTGGGTTTAAAAAATCGATTAATCGATTTAAATCGATTTAAGAATAAAAAATCTATAATCGATTCATAAAGCACTAAATCGATTAAAAAA
>SSNP01000112.1:788263-813595 GCA_006937955.1 Pachypanchax playfairii | reverse complement strand
CAAAATGAGGAAAAAAAATCCAGAAAATCACATTGTCTGATTTTTAAAGAATTTATTTGCAAATTATGGTGGAAAATAAGTATTTGGTCACCTACAAACAAGTAAGATTTCTGGCTTTCACAGACCTGTAACTTCTTTAAGAGGCTCCTCGGTCCTCCACTCGTTACCTGTATTAATGGCACCTGTGTGAACTCGTTATCAGTATAAAAGACACCTGTCCACAACCTCAAACAGTCACGCTCCAAACTCCACTATGGCCAAGACCAAAGAGCTGTCAAAGGACACCAGAAACAAAATTGTAGACCTTCACCAGGCTGGGAAGACTGAATCTGCAATAGGTAAGCAGCTTGGTGTGAAGAAATCAACTGTGGGAGCAATTATTAGAAAATGGAAGACATACAAGACCACTGATAATCTCCCTCGATCTGGGGCTCCACGCAAGATCTCACCCCGTGGGGTCAAAATGATCACAAGAACGGTGAGCAAAAATCCCAGAACCACACGGAGGGACCTAGTGAATGACCTGCAGAGAGCTGGGACCAAAGTAACAAAGGCTACCATCAGTAACACACTACGCCGCCAGGGACTCAAATCCTGCAGTGCCAGACGTGTCCCCCTGCTGAAGCCAGGACACGTCCAGGCCCGTCTGCGGTTTGCTAGAGAGCATTTGGATGATCCAGAAGAGGATTGGGAGAACATCATATGGTCAGATGAAACCAAAATAGAACTTTTTGGTAGAAACTCAACTTGTCGTGTTTGGAGGGGAAAGAATGCTGAGTTGGATCCAAAGAACACCATACCTACTGTAAAGCATGGGGGTGGAAACATCATGCTTTGGGGCTGTTTTTCTGCAAGGGGACCAGGACGACTGATCCGTGTAAAGGAAAGAATGAATGGGGCCATGTATCGTAAGATTTTGAGTGAAAACCTCCTTCCATCAGCAAGGGCATTGAAAATGAGACGTGGCTGGGTCTTTCAGCATGACAATGATCCCAAACACACCGCCCGGGCAACGAAGGAGTGGCTTCGTAAGAAGCATTTCAAGGTCCTGGAGTGGCCTAGCCAGTCTCCAGATCTCAACCCCATAGAAAATCTCTGGAGGGAGTTGAAAGTCCGTGTTGCCCAGCGTCAGCCCCAAAACATCACTGCTCTAGAGGAGATCTGCATGGAGGAATGGGCCAAAATACCAGCAACAGTGTGTGAAAACCTTGTGAAGACTTACAGAAAACGTTTGACCTCTGTCATTGCCAACAAAGGTTATATAACAAAGTATTGAGATTAACTTTTGTTATTGACCAAATACTTATTTTCCACCATAATTTGCAAATAAATTCTTTAAAAATCAGACAATGTGATTTTCTGGATTTTTTTTCCTCATTTTGCCTCTCATAGTTGAGGTATACCTATGATGAAAATTACAGGCCTTTCTGATCTTTTTAAGTGGGAGAACTTACACAATTGGTGGCTGACTAAATACTTTTTTGCCCCACTGTACATTTCCTTTTGTTACAGTTATGCCACATGCCACTGCTTCTGGATATTTTTAATGAAAACATGAATATTAAATGTATATAAAATACGCACTGTTGAAAGGCTGCTTCAGCATTTCATAAAAATTGCCATCTACGAATGTCTGATATTCAAGAAGTACTAATGTGACAGAAATATCTGAAATAAGAATCGATATTGAATCGAATCGAAATTAATCGAAATCGAATCAATTTTTGCTCTTGTGAATCGAATCGAATCGATTCAGGAAATTAGGAGTGATACCCAGCCCTAATCATCACCTTGTTCCTTTACACACAGAGTTTCCTCCGGAGTCTCTGAATTATGTTATTTTACTTACTTATGTTACTTGTAAATTTTTTTAGTGTTTTTAGACTCAGTTTGTCTCAGATGACTGAACCTCTGCCCATCTTTACATCTGGGAGGCTCTACCTCTCTGAAATGCTCCTTTTCTATTCAGTCACATCACTGAGCTGCTGCTAATGGGAGCGATTGGCGAATATGTCATCAAATGGGGGTGTGGTTGGTCACATGATGCAGGTTCGGACACACACACTCAATACGACCTGCAGATTTATAAGACCTGATGCAGTCAGTGATGGTCACTGCAAGGAACTTTTCTAACATAAAGTTGACAGAAACATGTTCCCGGTGCTGCTTTTGTGTTTGGCAGTGTGCCAGATCATTGTGTGTGTAGCTTAAAGCTGCTATACTTAATTTGCATAACAAATTAGCTTAACATATTTTTTTCATGCTCATTAAAAACGTTTTAACACAGCATGGAGAAAAATATGTTGTGAAGATTAAAAAAATAAATAATTAATTAATTGGTTCTCCCGTATTTGTCTAAAAACATCAACCAATCAAATGGTTCGGTCCAAAAGGAATGATTGGACAGTCTCTCCAGTCATATGGACTTCTGCATTTATTTGGCTTCTGTGCTCCTAAAAAACTGAGACATATTACTGCAGCACACCACTGCTGGGAGTGTTCACCGCTCTACCATGTCACAGCAGGAGAAACAGCCGCCGGCTGGTTCCGCGTCAGGTTCAGGACAAAGTAACAATTAATGTCAGTTGTTTGTTGTTATATTGTTTTAACTTACCAGTGATTCTGCCATGTTACGGTACTTGAATGTACTGCGGACCAGTGTCTTGCACTCGGTCGTCTTCTGGGGCTACGCGTGTTTCCAAACCTAGGGAGGCGTGGCTTAGGAATTCTACTCGATGGGAGGGGCTGAGAGTTCTGTGACTTTGTTGACAGTCTAAGCTAGGCAATTTGAAATCAGGGATATCAGCTTTAAATGCTGGTTGGAGTGTTGTGGATTGTCGGGGGGGGGCAACACTTGTAAAAAGGTGAGAACATGCAAATTGTTTCTTTTTTGTTGTGGTGGCATCACTAATAAATTTAAACTAGAGAGGATGTATCGGCCTTTTAGTAAGTAATAATGCTCAATGAAGTGTCCATTATCAGAAATTAATGGACGACCTCATTGAGAGTTATCCCACTACAACTGTTGGTCTTGCAAAATTTACGTCACCAAACCACTTGAAGAGAAACGGTAAACTGCAGGGAAACGGTAGAAGGAGCAACCTATTGGGGAATAATGTGGGTTAATGAGTAAATCATTGCATTGTTTTAATTTACATTTTTCACAGTATCCCAACTCTTCAGAAATTGGATTGTAAGTATGGAAACAGTGAGTGAAAATTCTTTATTTGTATGTTTAAGACTAAACAAAATAGAGTTAGATTATAAACAATTTACAAAAACCTGTTTTCTTACATAAGTGAGAGCAATGGAGTTAAAGGAACTTAAGGCAGCTTTACAAAATCTGACTCAGTGCTGCCGCTACAGGCGCTGTGGCTAACTGCAGCCACCAGCCAAGCCGGCACGGGAGCGCGCACAGACACTTTACAGACTGTTCGTCTTCACAGCACTGCACCGGGGAGGCTAACATACTTCACGTCAGGTCTCTCCACTCTGTTATTTGATTTGATCTCATCATTTTCATACTGTATCAGGCTCTAAACACGACCTATAATGTTTTCTCACCTGGTCACAAGGAAATGAGCCATGTCAGCATCCATTTTCACTCCCAAATGCAGCTGAAGTTCCCTCCATGAACCGAACGCATATCCAATATTTATGCGGGTGCCTGCCCGGCTTCGGTCATGTTTTTTTTTAGACTCACAAGATGCCGCTGATAAAGTCTTTTTTTTCTTCGTGGTGCCACTTTTTTGGGGGGTGAGAGTGGATGCAGGTCGTTTGCTGGCTGCAGAAACATCCATAAGTATACCTTCAGTGTTTGAATCCAAGTCCACGGAGGCCATGTACTTCCTGTTCAAGAGCTGTCGGCAACGCGCATGCAGCGTCAATTTATGTCACATCCCTACAACTGCGCGGGAAATTCGGACGTCGAACTGCAGCGCATTATGTAGCACACAGCGTTTCCAAGGCAACAGACATATATGTGGATGGCCTCGTTATTTTGGGTTTTTAATGCTTCATGACCCATTAGCATTGAATAAACTGGAAATGCATGTGTAGTTTTTCACAAATCTTGCCTTAAGTCCCTTTAAATTGTTGTTTCATTTCTAGCATCTTTGAATTTTGTCTTCAAATTCAAACATATTAATGAAAACAAGTAAAGGGAATAATAGTGTTTTATTTATCTAGTATGTTTTACAATGAGGCTTAAAAAGTGCAGAGCACACAAAAACATTAGAAATATACACAGAAAATATACGAAAATATTGTTTCCAGGAAAGAAAAACTATTTGACTTAAAATAATAAATACTATCACTGCAGTTGTTACTGTGGCTAAAAACTAAACAAATCTAAAATGATAAAATAATGACATGATTAAAGGAAACACCATAAAATATTTAACTCAAAGTGAAAGCCAGATGTTTGTTAGGAAACAGCTAGAAGTTGTGCTTGCAATAGTCAAACCAAATCTAATAACTCAAAATCAAATAAAAAACACTTTATTAATCCCCAAAGGGAAATTAAATGTTGTTATAGATGGAGTTTATTCACTGAACAAAGAAATCAAAAGTCCAAGTTTTTTTTGTTTTCACTGTTAACTGAAAAACAGGAAGAGAAAACATTGTTCCAGTTGGAATGATTTTAAAGGGTTAATTCACTGACATGACAATAAATAACATTTCTGTGTGAATAATGTTTTTAGGTACAAAAGTACAATCCCTCAAATAGTTCATACTGTTTGATTTATGCTGCTAGAGGCTGTAACGAGATTTAAAGAGGCCATTTCATACAAATTCCATGACTTTGTGGTTATTTCTTAAGTATTAAGCAGTAATATGAAACATTTTATATCTAAAAAAATTAAGAAACATTGATTAACAGACCTTTCAATCTGTCTGCATCAAAATTTGGGTGGTTCTCTCCTTCCGTCAGGCTTCGTCAACAGCTTGTTCATATTCCTTATTTGAATTTGCTGGACTCTGATTGGCTAACAAACTAGCCTATGAGAGCAAGGTATACTGTTTCCTGCCCTGCTGCACATGGTAACATCAGACGTTCTCTCTTTCTGTTTGCTACGTCTTATGCTAACAGCTTTTAGCCAGCAGCATGCTAGGCGTGGTTTCAACTGCTGGAGCTGCCGAATACTAACGAACAAAGGAGTTGTGATGAAACAGATACAGGTCGTTCGGACTCGGGAGAACTCGGGTTTTATCGCCACCTGCGTAGTTTGAGAGATTAAAACTAAAAGAGAAGTTGTTGACCTGTTTTCACCCACTATGAAGGTAAGAACACCTGTGGAGCTAAAATATTCAACAGAAACCTCAGAAAAACGGTTTTTAATGGAAGGGCCTCTTTATAAAGAACAAGAAATCTATGATTTATAAGGTTACTGGTTAGGTAAGACGTGCAGCTTTTATATTAATGTTGAGTATAAAAAAATTCATAGACCCTTTAAAGAGAGAGTATGACATGCAGGAAGGTTTGAGATGTTTGTGTTAATGAGGTGAGTGATGAAGAAGCAAAGCCAGTTCTCTAACACAAACTGAAAGAAGACACCAACCACCGAGTTGTTTTTCTTTTTGTTGCTGTTTGTTGTGAGAATCCAAAGTGTTGGTGCAATTTAAATTTACTTATCAAAACAGCCAGACAAACCTTTCCCTTCTGTAAACCAGATAATACTACACACATTTTAGACTGATGTGAGTGTAAGCAAGTGAAGCATCATTAGAAAGTAGCAACCAGCTGATGTGAACAATAAGTTACAACCAATTAATTATAAAAAAGAAAAATGTTTTCATCACAGTGATAAAAAAAAAACGAATTTAATGTTATGAAGTTTCCAGATTCATTATTATTGATAATTAATCACAAAAAGTTATTAGGATTTCATAAAGTGACAAAAAAATATTTTAGCTGCTAATATACTTTCACAATACGCTCAAAACTAAAATGAATGATGTTACACTAAATTTAAAGCCTTAAAGCAACATTTCAGATAGTTTGAAGTGAGTCTTTGTATGAAGATTTTGAACAAGTATGTTCTGCCAAGAATTTTGGATTATGCCGTTATTTACCTAGATTGTCTTGATTACAGCAGTGCTTTCTGTACTACTTCCAGTTACATGTGCAATACTACAGATTTCTGACAGAACTGTTTGATGGAACTACCCGATGGGACCCTTTGTTCTACCAGAGACCCTATTCATGTCTTTTTGAAGGAGTGGGTTGGGGAAGCTGGGATGAATGACAGAAATCCACTTTGGAACAGGCACAGATTAAGTTACACAGATAGGACACTTGTGGCGCTATTGGTAACTTGGTCACGCAATGCATTGTGGTTGATTTTGTGTTGTGTGATCTTCTGTAAATAGTCACTAAATATGTGCTTTACAATACAGAACTTGATCAATGGGCAAATGTGGTCGGCCATCGGAGGGGCCCCTTACATGCCCCGCACTGCAGGCTTGCCTCTGGAGCCCAGCGTGAGAAATCACACCGGGCTCCAAACCATGGGTAGTGAGACCAATCTGCCCCGCTTGTCCCAGCCGACCGAACCAGTAGAGCACTGCCCTTCTGCCCACAGCCCGGTGGGGGAAGCGGTCCCCAGCTTCGCCGGGGTCCCTTCGGAGATCACGGTGTTTGTCACGTCCTGCGGACCAGTGAATCCAGCTGCCAAGGCGCGAGCAGCGGCGACAGCAGTTACACCGAGAGCGTGAGGCGGGGGTGTGCAGTCGGCCTAGCCTGCCTCTGTCCCTGCCTGGTCTCCCAAGACCCGGAGGGCAACCCAGTTGATCCTTCCAGTAGTATATGCTTGTCTAAAAGATTAAGTCATACAAGTCTAAGTACACAATGGCTGTACAGTGAAACTGCGAATGGCTCATTAAATTCCTTTGATCTCTCAATCGTTACTTTGATAACTGTTTCTGGAGCTAATACATGCAAACGAGCACTGTCCTCTGGGAATGTGGCATTTATCAGACGCAAAACCCACATGAGATCCCTTGGCGTGGGGGACTTAGCCGTTGTAGGGCCTCTTTGGTTATCAGTTACATGTAGCCGAAGCTCAGGTGCTGGTACCTGCACACTGCTGATCACCAATAGATACTGGATCGCTAGCGGTAGATGTTAAGGGACCGAGTGGGACAGGGTCTATCGTTTATAATGAGTGGCACTAACCTCCAGAGCAAGGTTTAGCAATCGGATCCAGACCCACACAAGGAGCCCACAAGTGTGGGGGACTTAGCCTTAGAAACAAAATTAACCACAAGGCATTGCACCAGGCCAGTTACCATTGTTTACAATTGGAATGTCCTATTTATGTAACTTAATCTGTGGAACAGGCTCCACTAGGATGAACCATTAGCTCATCTGTTTGACCACAACTATTATTTCTTTCTTCAAACTGAAGCCGTTCAAAACTTTTATATAAAGAAAAACTCTTTAAAAGATCTAAACTTTTAAATATGTCAATGGTTCAACTAATTTTACTCTATTAACACACTTATAGGCTACATGCTAGGCTAAACTGTTGGGCATACAACAGTTGAACTACGGCGATGTGATTTAAAAATGAATTGCATTTCATGCCATGTTACAACCGACTTTCACTTAAACATTTACACATATTTGCAAAGGGAGCATTAGCTTCCTGATTAATGCTTTCTTTGACTTCAGAAGGGAGCGAGTCAAAAAGGTGATCTTCAACCACCAGGCAGCTCCTGTGTAGGAGGCTGCACTGGCCAAGCTGAGCTGGGAGACGATCCAGACAGTTTCCCTTCAGTTCCAGGTGTGTGAGCTGCGACAGGTAGAATATTTTCTCTGGAATGGAGGCAATACAGTTGTGACCAAGATATAATGTTCTGAGCTTGGAGCATTTGAACAGCTGCTTTGGGATGACCTCAACTTTGTTTCCTGTGATGACGAAATGTTGGAGATTCTGCAGGAAACCCACTTCTGGTGGAATTACCACGATGGAATTATGACTAACATCAAGGTATCTCAACTTGAGAAGAGTGAATAATGATGCAGGTAGAGATTCAAGTTTGTTGTGTGACAAATAGAGTGATTCCAGGTTTTTCACATGACAGATCGACAGAGGAATACTGATTATTTTATTGTACCAAAGCTTGAGGCATGTTAGTCTTTTCAGGTGTTGAAAGCTGATGACCTCCTCTATAGTGCGAATGTTGTTGGATTTTAGATCCAGTTCCTGAAGGTTAGTCAGGCTGAAGATTGCGTGGGGTATTCGCTCTAGCTCACAGTTATGAAGCTCCAGCTCGGCGAGATTAATCATTTTTTTCAGGGTGTTCAGCACTAAGAGCTTCGTGCCATCGTTATGAATAACCAGCCTGACCAGATGTGGAGACAGGTCCGTTATGTTAGTTGGGATCTTTGTCAGGTTACTTTTGAGGTTTAAAATCTTCAGGTGCCTGAGATCTCTCATAGATTCAAGTCCGATCAGTTTGTTGTTTTCAGAGTTCAGGTTACCAACCAAATACAACTCTCGTAAATTTTTCAACAAGTACACCCATGAAGGAATCTCAGCAACATCTGTGAATTTGACATGAAGGCACTGCAGGTGATCACAGAGGAAAATAAAAGCATTCTGCTCAACTTTGGCAGGACAGTGGTAAAGGTGCAGCTCCTGAAGGTTGATCATTTGGGAGATCTTGGCTGTTATCTTGGCCTCTGGAATCAGTTCTAATTTAAGGATTTCTAAGTCTGTGAGATCAAAAACAGCATCTGGCACACCGGACAGCATGAAAAGATGAAGTTCCAACTTATCTTGAGGATTACGCGTCACATGCTGCCGCAATTTCTCAAAGGTCCACTCGTGGTTAAGGCTGATCTCCCGAAGTTTGTTCTCACTCACTTCTGAGAGAAAAACCCCAAAACGTTTGGAATACAGTTGGTCGTACTGGTCAACCATGTGAAGGAGAAATGCAAAGTCGTTCTTAACATCTGGAATGTCACTGAAATTGCTCTCCTCTCTGACTTTTTCAAAGGAGTACTCCTTCAGTGGTCGTCGAAAAAGCCAAAAGAGGGTGTAAATGCAGATGATGCCATAAACACATATCAGCATGATATAACAGATAAGAAGCTTCTTCAACATAAACGCCATGTTATGTGTACAGTGGAATTTAGCATATCCAGTTAAATGCTTTATTTCAGGTTCACAAACATGATCAAAGTCTATAGATGCCACAAACGTCATCGTGTAGCACAATATTAAAATAAACTTCACTGTTTTGATGACTGTCTGAATAGCATAAAGCCTGTAAATCAGGTCACTGTCTTCCACATGGGCACGAAATTTCCGAACTTTCTCAAACAAAGCCTTGGCTTGCTCGCCATCTTTCTTGTCCAGTATGGTCATCGAGGGAATTTCACTCACGAGCTTCTCAACAGAGAAGGCCACACCAGATTTCTGCAAGACCTGAGCAGACTGGTTTGGACTGCCCTCCTCGCTGCTTGTGGACAGATGTTTTAGTAGAGATGACGCACCGGCCAGCCTCTGCTTGTTCTCCTCTGAGTCCTCACATGCAGTCTCAGACAGAGCTTTGGTGGTCCAGGGGGACTCGAAACATTTTCCAAGAATGGAAACAAAATGTTCCACCTTCGAACTCGTCTTTGGGTATTTGAACCAGAAGTTGCTACTAACCATCAATACAATAGTGTGAATTAGAGCAAGGTATGGGAAATACTTGGAATACCACGGAAGAGCAACATGATAGCACATCTGGTTGACATAAACATACTGTTGAAAATCCAGCTTGGTCCTGACACCCGTGGGTTGCGGCTGCCCGAAAGCAGGAGACTGTGTGAAGTGAATTGCAGGACTGATGCTGTCAGGAGGCCTTTTAGCCATCAGGGGAGCAGCTTGCTCTCCAAATGCATTCTCTCTGTTCCAAAACCCTTCAGCTGGGTCTGGTGCTTGTGTTCCCAAGAAGCCTCCAGACGTCTCTGGAGTCTGCTCCAAGATGGGCAGGCAAACCACCTGATCTTTAGTCAACTGCATGGTTCCAGAAAATATGGCTAACATCAGCATGACAATCCCCAGATAGTCCATGAAGACATCCCACCAAGGTTTCAGTATTCTGTAAGTTGGCTGGATGTCATTCAGAGAAGCTACTTCTGTGAGAGTGAACATTCCTGCAAGACAAGAGTATAACAAAGTTTTTTGTCAAATGCTGATATTTCATCATATTCATTTTTTCTAAAACGTTTTATAAAGGCAGTTACTGATTAGTGTCCCTGTAGCACGCACCATCTCCTCATTTAAAGAACCAGACATGTACAGGCAGTCAGGTCTACCCTGCCTACTGGCCAGCAAAGTCGCCTGCAGCCTCAACTTTCTTAACTGAATGTTGTGGCAGCCCCTCCCTTGTTTACCACCAGGAACCTGCCTCTGCACTGTAGACGGCAAGAAAACAGCTCATAAAGTTTCAAATTTATGAGTTTACAGAACTAGGTGAAAGAAAAAAAACCTAAAAAAGCACTTAGGGAGCGCAGACCTCCATCAAACACATCAGTTACCCCATAATGTGATATAAACCCAAAATGAACCCATTTTTCTTTACCATTTACTGTGGAGTTACATGCAGATGTCAAAAACAGCTCTATCTCACAATAATGAAGAATCCTCTAAAACGTTCCTGGAACCAGATGATGATCCGGATCACCTCCAACATCTACTCACTTTCTTCCGTCGACCATTTCTGACCTTTTCTGAAAATTTCATTAAAATCCAGAACTTATTTTTGTTAACTTATATCTAAAACATATGGTGGATGTCTGTGTCTTTTAGGGCTGTCAACTTTAGTCGTTTAGTCGAATAATCAGTCGACGCCGTCTTAGTCGACTGACATTCTCATTGGTCGACCAGTTTCATTTTTTTTCCAACAAAGAAATTTTCATTGATTTGCTCGATATTTACTTCTTTATAAGCAGTTATATATTACTGTATTCTGAATATAATTAGCCTGTTTTATCTCCAACTTTAAATGCTTTAATTTAGGTTATTTTGTAACAGCACCACAGTTTAGCACACAGTAGAACACTCAGGAACAGCACCTGTGGCTGGCTGCACAACGCATGGATGCTGCTTCATGCTCAGTAAGGAATATAAGTAGTTTTACTGTATTCAGTTTGAACGTTACTTGTTTTGGTTGTAGTCGACAAAATGTCCAGCAGTTTTAGCAGTTATATTTTTTGTAGCGTGCGGTGTGGTTAGGTGCGCTATTGTGACTGTTAATACAGACTTCAGACAGAACTCCTCACTTTGCAGTTTTTTTTTTTTTTTTTTAAATCACTTAATTTTCAAAGAATTGTATTATTATTATAGTTTTATACAGTGGCGGCTGGAGAAATATTTTTTGGGTGGGGCTGCATAAATCCAATTAATTGACGGTCAATAAAACATTTGTAAAGATGAGTTAATGTAAACCCTGTATGAAAAAATACATTTTCAACTTAAGTTAAATATTTAACAAAGGCTTTATTCAATTGTAAAATAAAAAAAAAACACCAGAACAGGTTAATCTAGTACGCCAAACAGATAAATTTTGTGTATTAACATTAAATGTTGTATTTAAGTAACATTTAATATAATATAAACATTAAATATGTTTGATCATTTTAATTGTCCAGTACTACATAAACCTCCACAGTTGTGTCCAGTGTGTCTCAGGAAATGTCCCACTGTGCTGTAGAAACAGTTCTCCATGCAGCAGGTCACACTGACGAGATGCTGAGTGAAGACAAAACACTCCTCAATGTGCAGCAGGATGGTGTCACACACAGAACAAAGGTTTAAAAAAATTAATAAAGATGTGCATGCATTAAAAATATATACAATATGGTGCTTAACGTGGTTTGGGGCGCTTCAAAAATCGCCCTTCGTGAAGTTATTTTCACTGCGTTTATTGGCTAAATTAAGTTCTTCCGTTTGGCAATGCAGATCTGCTATTGGCTAATTCAATATAAGAGCCCGCCTCCTGAGGGTGATTTCTCCAGCGCCCCAGAGCTGAACTAAACATATGAATCTCTACGAGATGTTTGTATTGGATTTTGCTCAATAAAAAGAAAAAATTAAAAAATGAACTAGACATATGAGAAGTGAAGAAGAAGGAGGAAATCATATTTTACAAGGTAATTTCTGTCTTTCAGAAATCATTTATACAATCTTCTCAGTATATGAATATACATATGAGTGTTTTAACTCTAAATACATGTAATTAAAAAAAAAATATATATATATATTTCTTATTTGTTGGCACATCCAGTTTTTGATAGGGAGGACGGCGCCCTAGCGCCCTCTATTGGCCAGCCGCCACTGGTTTTATATATTATTTATGTTCTTTTCATTGTTGTTTTATAAATGCTCTACAATTGTTTAATAAGTGTTCAATCAAAATGCAAAATCTTGCGTTTTTTTTTTTTTTTTTGGTTGACTACAACCCATCCCAGCTGCAAACCCCTGTAACATCTGCAAACCCCTGTAACAGCTGTAAACCTCTGTAACAGCGGTAAACCCCTGTAACATCTGTAAACCCCTATAACAGCTGTAAACCCCTGTAACATCTGCAAACCCCTGTAACAGCTGTAAACCTCTGTAACAGCGGTAAACCCCTGTAACATCTGTAAACCCCTATAACAGCTGTAAACCCCTGTAACATCTGTAAACCCCTGTAACAGCTGTAAATCCCTGTAACAGCTGTAAACCCCTATAACATCTGTAAATCCCTGTAACAGTTGTAAATCCCTGTAACAGCTGTAAACCCCTGTGACAGCTGTAAACCCCTGTAACATCTGTAAACCCCTGTAACAGCTGTAAATCCCTATAACATCTGTAAATCCCTGTAACAGCTGTTAACCCCTTGTAACATCTGTAAACCCCTGTAACAGCTGTAAATCCCTGTAACAGCTGTAAACCCCTATAACATCTGTAAATCCCTGTAACAGTTGTAAATCCCTGTAACAGTTGTAAACCTCTGTAACAGCTGTAAACCCCTATAACATCTGTAAATCCCTGTAACAGTTGTAAACCTCTGTAACATCTGTAAATCACTGTAACAGCTGTAAATCCCTGTAACAGTTGTAAACCTCTGTAACAGCTGTAAACCCCTATAACATCTGTAAATCCCTGTAACAGTTGTAAACCTCTGTAACATCTGTAAATCCCTGTAACAGCTGTAAACCACTGTAACATCTGTAAATCCCTGTAACATCTGCAAACCCCTGTAACAGCTGTAAACCCCTATAACATCTGTAAATCCCTGTAACAGCTGTAAACCCCTGTAACAGCTGTAAACCCCTATAACATCTATAAATCCCTGTAACAGCTGTAAACCCCTGTAACAGCTGTAAACCCCTATAACATCTGTAAATCCCTGTAACAGTTGTAAACCCCTGTAACAGCTGTAAACCCCTATAACATCTGTAAATCACTGTAACAGCTGTAAACCCCTATAACATCTGTAAATCCCTGTAACAGTTGTAAACCCCTGTAACATCTGTAAATCCCTGTAACATCTGCAAACCCCTGTAACAGCTGTAAACCCCTGTAACAGCTGTAAACCACTATAACATCTGTAAATCCCTGTAACAGCTGTAAACCCCTGTAACAGCTGTAAACCCCTGTAACATCTGTAAATCCCTGTAACAGTTGTAAACCCCTGTAACATCTGTAAATCCCTGTAACATCTGCAAACCCCTGTAACAGCTGTAAACCCCTATAACATCTGTAAACCCCTGTAACATCTGTAAATCCCTGTAACATCTGCAAACCCCTGTAACAGCTGTAAACCCCTGTAACAGCTGTAAACCCCTGTAACATCTGTAAATCCCTGTAACAGCTGTAAACCCCTGTAACAGCTGTAAACCCCTGTAACATCTGTAAATCCCTGTAACAGCTGTAAACCCCTGTAACAGCTGTAAACCCCTGTAACAGCTGCAAACCCCTGTAACAGCTGTAAACCCCTGTAATAGCTGTAAACCCCTGTAACAGCTGTAAATCCCTGTAACATCTGTAAATCCCTGTAACAGCTGTAAACCCCTGTAACAGCTGTAAACCCCTGTAACATCTGTAAATCCCTGTAACAGTTGTAAACCCCTGTAACATCTGTAAATCACTGTAACAGCTGTAAACCCCTGTAACAGCTGTAAACCCCTGTAACATCTGTAAATCCCTGTAACAGCTGTAAACCCCTGTAACAGCTGTAAACCCCTGTAACAGTTGTAAACCCCTGTAACAGCTGTAAACCCCTATAACATCTGTAAATCCCTGCAACAGCTGTAAACCCCTATAACATCTGTAAATCCCTGCAACAGCTGTAAACCCCTGTAACAGCTGTAAACCCCTGTAACAGCTGTAAACCCCTGTAACAGCTGCAAACCCCTGTAACATCTGTAAATCCCTGTAACATCTGCAAACCCCTGTAACAGCTGTAAACCCCTGTAACAGCTGTAAACCCCTGTAACATCTGTAAACCCCTGTAACAGCTGTAAATCCCTATAACATCTGTAAATCCCTGTAACAGCTGTAAACCTCTGTAACATCTGTAAATCCCTGTAACAGCTGTAAATCCCTGTAACAGTTGTAAACCTCTGTAACAGCTGTAAACCCCTATAACATCTGTAAATCCCTGTAACAGTTGTAAACCTCTGTAACATCTGTAAATCCCTGTAACAGCTGTAAACCCCTGTAACATCTGTAAATCCCTGTAACATCTGCAAACCCCTGTAACAGCTGTAAACCCCTATAACATCTGTAAATCCCTGTAACAGTTGTAAACCCCTATAACATCTGTAAATCCCTGTAACAGCTGTAAACCCCTGTAACAGCTGTAAACCCCTATAACATCTGTAAATCCCTGTAACAGTTGTAAACCCCTGTAACAGCTGTAAACCCCTATAACATCTGTAAATCACTGTAACAGCTGTAAACCCCTATAACATCTGTAAATCCCTGTAACAGTTGTAAACCCCTGTAACATCTGTAAATCCCTGTAACATCTGCAAACCCCTGTAACAGCTGTAAACCCCTGTAACAGCTGTAAACCCCTATAACATCTGTAAATCCCTGTAACAGCTGTAAACCCCTGTAACATCTGTAAATCCCTGTAACATCTGCAAACCCCTGTAACAGCTGTAAACCCCTGTAACAGCTGTAAACCACTATAACATCTGTAAATCCCTGTAACAGCTGTAAACCCCTGTAACAGCTGTAAACCCCTGTAACATCTGTAAATCCCTGTAACAGTTGTAAACCCCTGTAACATCTGTAAATCCCTGTAACATCTGCAAACCCCTGTAACAGCTGTAAACCCCTATAACAGCTGTAAACCCCTGTAACATCTGTAAATCCCTGTAACAGCTGTAAACCCCTGTAACAGCTGTAAACCCCTGTAACAGTTGTAAACCCCTGTAACAGCTGTAAATCCCTGTAACAACTGTAAATCCCTGTAACAGCTGTAAACCCCTGTAACAGCTGCAAACCCCTGTAACAGCTGTAAACCCCTGTAACAGCTGTAAACCCCTATAACATCTGTAAATCCCTGTAACAGCTGTAAACCCCTATAACATCTGTAAATCCCTGTAACAGCTGTAAACCCCTGTAACAGTTGTAAACCCCTGTAACAGCTGTAAATCCCTGTAACATCTGTAAATCCCTGTAACAGTTGTAAATCTCTATAACATCTGTAAATCCCTGCAACAGCTGTAAACCCCTGTAACAATTGTAAACCCCTGTAACAGCTGTAAATCCCTGTAACAGCTGTAAACCCCTGTAACAGCTGTAAATCCCTGTAACAGTTGTAAACCCCTGTAACAGCGGTAAACCCCTGTAACAGCTGTAAATCCCTGTAACACTTGTAAACCTCTGTAACATCTGTAAATCACTGTAACAGCTGTAAACCCCTATAACATCTGTAAACCCCTGTAACAGCTGTAAACCCCTGTAACAGTTGTAAACCCCTGTAACAGCTGTAAACCCCTGTAACAGATGTAAACCCCTATAACAGCTGTAAACCCCTGTAACAGCTGTAAACCCCTGTAACAGCTGTAAACCCCTATAACATCTGTAAATCCCTGTAACAGCTGTAAACCCCTATAACATCTGTAAATCCCTGCAACAGCTGTAAACCCCTATAACATCTGTAAATCCCTGTAACAGCTGTAAACCCCTGTAACAGCTGTAAACCCCTGTAACAGTTGTAAACCCCTGTAACAGCTGTAAACCCCTGTAACAGCTGTAAACCCCTGTAACAGCTGTAAATCCCTGTAACAGCTGTAAACCCCTATAACATCTGTAAATCCCTGCAACAGCTGTAAACCCCTGTAACATCTGTAAATCCCTGTAACAGCTGTAAAACCCTGTAACAGCTGTAAACCCCTATAACAGCTGTAAATCCCTGTAACAGCTGTAAACCCCTATAACATCTGTAAATCCCTGTAACAGCTGTAAACCCCTATAACATCTGTAAATCCCTGCAACAGCTGTAAACCCCTATAACATCTGTAAATCCCTGTAACATCTGCAAACCCCTGCAACAGCTGTAAACCCCTGTAACAGATGTAAACCCCTGTAACAGCTGTAAATCCCTGCAACAGCTGTAAACCCCTGTAACAGCTGTAAACCCCTGTAACAGTTGTAAACCCCTGTAACAGCTGTAAATCCCTGTAACATCTGTAAATCCCTGTAACAGTTGTAAATCTCTATAACATCTGTAAATCCCTGCAACAGCTGTAAACCCCTGTAACAGCTGTAAATCCCTGTAACAGCTGTAAACCCCTGTAACAGCTATAAACCCCTATAACATCTGTAAATCCCTGTAACATCTGTAAATCCCTGTAACAGCTGTAAACCCCTGTAACAGCTGTAAACCCCTGTAACAGTTGTAAACCTCTGTAACAGCTGTAAATCCTTGTAACAGCTGTAAACCCCTGTAACAGCTGTAAACCCCTGTAACAGTTGTAAACCCCTGTAACAGCTGTAAATCCCTGTAACAGCTGTAAACCCCTATAACATCTGTAAATCCCTGTAACAGCTGTAAACCCCTATAACATCTGTAAATCCCTGCAACAGCTGTAAACCCCTATAACATCTGTAAACCCCTGTAACAGCGGTAAACCCCTGTAACAGCTGTAAATCCCTGTAACAGTTGTAAACCCCTGTAACAGCGGTAAACCCCTGTAACAGCTGTAAATCCCTGTAACAGTTGTAAACCCCTGTAACAGCTGTAAACCCCTGTAACAGCTGTAAATCCCTGTAACAGCTGTAAACCCCTGTAACAGCTGTAAACCCCTGTAACAGCTGTAAACCCCTGTAACAGCTGTAAACCCCTGTAACAGCTGTAAACCCCTGTAACAGCTGTAAACCCCTGTAACAGCTGTAAACCCCTGTAACAGTTGTAAACCCCTGTAACAGCTGTAAATCCCTGTAACAGCTGTAAACCCCTATAACATCTGTAAATCCCTGTAACAGCTGTAAACCCCTATAACATCTGTAAACCCCTGTAACAGCGGTAAACCCCTGTAACAGCTGTAAATCCCTGTAACAGCTGTAAACCCCTGTAACAGCGGTAAACCCCTGTAACAGTTGTAAATCCCTGTAACAGCTGTAAATCCCTGTAACAGCTGTAAACCCCTATAACATCTGTAAATCCCTGCAACAGCTGTAAACCCCTATAACATCTGTAAATCCCTGTAACAGTTGTAAATCCCTGTAACAGCTGTAAACCCCTGTAACAGTTGTAAACCCCTGTAACAGCTGTAAACCCCTGTAACAGCTGTAAACCCCTATAACACCTGTAAACCCCTGTAACAGCTGTAACCCCCTGTAACAGCTGTAAACCCCTTTAACAGCTGTAAACCCCTGTAACAGCGGTAAACCCCTGTAACAGCGGTAAACCCCTGTAACAGTTGTAAACCCCTGTAACAGCTGTAAACCCCTATAACATCTGTAAATCCCTGCAACAGCTGTAAACCCCTATAACATCTGTAAATCCCTGTAACAGCTGTAAACCCCTGCAACAGCTGTAAACCCCTGTAACAGCTGTAAACCCCTGTAACAGCGGTAAACCCCTGTAACAGCTGTAAACCCCTGTAACAGTTGTAAACCCCTGTAACAGCTGTAAACCCTGTAACAGCTGTAAACCCCTATAACATCTGTAAATCCCTGCAACAGCTGTAAACCCCTATAACATCTGTAAATCCCTGTAACAGTTGTAAATCCCTGTAACAGCTGTAAACCCCTGTAACAGTTGTAAACCCCTGTAACAGCGGTAAACCCCTGTAACAGCTGTAAATCCCTGTAACAGTTGTAAACCCCTGTAACAGCTGTAAAACCC
Organism: Pachypanchax playfairii; assembly: GCA_006937955.1. Lineage (NCBI taxonomy): Eukaryota > Metazoa > Chordata > Actinopteri > Cyprinodontiformes > Aplocheilidae > Pachypanchax > Pachypanchax playfairii. The sequence continues at coordinate 795,244 of SSNP01000112.1, read as the reverse complement.
TGTAACAGCTGTAAACCCCTATAACAGCTGTAAATCCCTGTAACAACTGTAAATCCCTGTAACAGCTGTAAACCCCTATAACATCTGTAAATCCCTGCAACAGCTGTAAACCCCTATAACATCTGTAAATCCCTGTAACAGCTGTAAACCCCTATAACATCTGTAAATCCCTGCAAGAGCTGTAAACCCCTATAACATCTGTAAATCCCTGTAACAGCTGTAAACCCCTGTAACAGTTGTAAACCCCTGTAACAGCTGTAAATCCCTGTAACATCTGTAAATCTCTGTAACAGTTGTAAATCTCTATAACATCTGTAAATCCCTGCAACAGCTGTAAACCCCTGTAACAATTGTAAACCCCTGTAACAGCTGTAAATCCCTGTAACAGCTGTAAACCCCTGTAACAGCTGTAAACCCCTGTAACAGCTGTAAACCCCTATAACATCTGTAAATCCCTGTAACATCTGTAAATCCCTGTAACAGCTGTAAACCCCTGTAACAGCTGTAAACCCCTGTAACAGTTGTAAACCTCTGTAACAGCTGTAAATCCTTGTATCAGCTGTAAACCCCTGTAACAGTTGTAAACCCCTGTAACAGCTGTAAATCCCTGTAACAGCTGTAAACCCCTATAACATCTATAAATCCCTGTAACAGCTGTAAACCCCTATAACATCTGTAAATCCCTGCAACAGCTGTAAACCCCTATAACATCTGTAAATCCCTGTAACAGTTGTAAATCCCTGTAACAGCTGTAAACCCCTGTAACAGCTGTAAACCCCTGTAACAGCTGTAAACCCCTGTAACAGCTGTAAACCCCTGTAACAGCGGTAAACCCCTGTAACAGCTGTAAACCCCTGTAACAGTTGTAAACCCCTGTAACAGCGGTAAACCCCTGTAACAGCGGTAAACCCCTGTAACAGCTGTAAACCCCTGTAACAGTTGTAAACCCCTGTAACAGTTGTAAACCCCTGTAACAGCGGTAAACCCCTGTAACAGCTGTAAATCCCTGTAACAGTTGTAAACCCCTGTAACAGCTGTAAACCCCTGTAACAGCGGTAAACCCCTGTAACAGCTGTAAACCCCTGTAACAGCTGTGAACACTTCTAACAGCCAATATAATGTTCAGTAATACATCCTGGTTGCAGGTTTCCATTATCTCCATCTGGCTGTGGTCCGCTACAGGGAAACTGTTATCCAGACCACATGAAGTGTTTTCTGTACGACTGTATTTGTTCAAATCACTGTCATGTAAATGTTCCAGCTGGATCAGTAAACACTCATCTGTGTTCAGTTTTTAGGAGTCTTATGTTAGAAACTTTTCTTTACATGAATAACTTCTGCAGATGTAGACAGTTTCTTTTTATCTGTTCAACCAATCACATCACAATTAATCATCTAAACCAATCACCATTCCTCATTTCAACCAATGGCTGCACAGCTGCACCACTGGTTGAAAAGCTGCATTAAAACACTGAACTGAGAGGTTAAAAAAAACAGTAAATAATAAAGAACATTTGAAAAATACAATATAGGTAACATTGTAAACAAGGTTTAGCCTCTTTTTGTCAGTCTCAGACTTACATCCAGCACATGAAAGGGTGTTTCCTGTAAAACTGTACATGTATGACTCACTGTTGTGGAAGAGATTCAGGTCACTTCATGCTCATTTGTCTGACAAATCTTCTAGATTAGATTGACAGCTACAGCTCATCCAGAAGGTTCTGAGATTCACAGTTCTAATGACGTCCATACTTCTGATAGCTCACCGTATCAGCATCTATAAGTATAACCAACCAGTGTTTTTACTTTAGAGTTTCATCATAAATGACCTTGCATTTGTCTGACTACTCTCACTTCATGCATAGTTTTATCATAAATACTTTTAATAAAATTCACTTGCTTTGTCTTCTTCTTAAGCCAAAACTCTGCCACTACACTGTCTTTAAATAAGAACCAATCAAATTCTCACATTTCCTTTAAGTAACCAAATAATCTCTTCTTCTCTCTCTCAATCTGCATAAATTTAAGAACTTGTCCTCAAATGCAGCAGTAGCAGCAACGTGAAGACGCCGTGACTCAACTGTGTAAATTCTGCTTGACTGTGGAAGAGACGCCACAGCGACGGACACTAAAAGCATCAAGGTCACTTTCTATCAGAGCATCAGCACAGCCAGCTGAGACTGGCTCCAACAAGCCTTGTATGGCAAGTGCAATGGGACAATTCTAAGCCTAACCAGGCAACTGAGTTCAAGCGCCAACCCTCCCATCATCAGAGCATGTGGCTTTTGGAGGCATTGTTATAGAGTAAATGTTGTTTTGTTTCAGGAGCAGATAGTTCACACACACACACACACACACACACACACACACACACCTGCTCTGTGCATGTAGACTATGTAAAATCTGCTACGTAACTTTTCTTCTGCTGAAACTGGATGTTTGTTACAGTTTGTATGGCACATTTTATGAAAGACATTACAGCAGTGGGGACAAACTCTAGGCCTCAGGGGCCACAATCCTTCATGTTTTACACACCTGATTCAAACCCTCATCATGTCAGCAGGTCCTGCAGAATCCTGTGAAGGACCTGGTCTTCTAAATCAGGTGCTGAAGCACGGAAACATGCAAGTTCGTGGCCCCTGGAGTCTGATACTCAGTATTAAAGCATGAAAACAGCAAAACATTTATTGACTGTGGCTTCAAGTGAAAAACATTAAGAAGTTCCTGTACACAGGTTCACCATCTGTAGTGAAAAGGACTAAATAAGACCAGAGCAGCAGGTCTGTAGTTTAATTCCTAACTGATCTGGACTGTTCAGACAGACTCAGCAGACTGAGTTCTGGTTGAACCTGGGTGGGATTTATTTTAGGACGTTTCCACAGTTTACTATAACAAACTGCTCTGCAGGACCCTGGATCTATTAAAACCATCATCTGTGCTACAGACCATCAACAGACGCAACCATGCACGCGGGACGGAGGGGGGGTCCGAACATCCTCTGCGGAGTTCTAAATTCCGGGATTTCATATTAGACCATATTTAATATAATAGCTATATATCGTCCCATGATGAAACGCAGGCTGTGCAGCAGACACTCGGCTGACTGAGCAGGACTTCAGCGCCATGTCTTGCTAACACAGCCGGTTACATAGAGACGTTCAGTAACGGACAGGATGAGTTCCGCTCCGTACGCACCTTCAGCGGTTTTATTCGCTACTGGGAACGTCAGTGGAACCGAACAACGTCTTCTTTTACACGCCACATGTCCTTGAGCTCCTGAAGTCGCTTTCTGAGCAGCGCTGGAACCGAAGGCCAGTGAGCGGGGCTGTAAGCGGCTTAGCTGACACCCCCCTCCCCGCTCCAGATGGTCGGTTCCTCCGCCTCTGACAGCTGACCCATCCGGCGCGGCAGCAGCGACTGCTGGAGGAGGAAGACCCAGCGTGACCAGACCCCACCTGCTCCCAGGTGGACCTCAAATCTGCGAGGTTTATGTGGTAGCAGAAGTTCAGCATGATGCACAAAAACCCTCACGCCTACAAACAAAGTCAACGTGTGATGAAATCAGAGCTCTGCATATTACTAACCCCTCCACTAACATGACCCAGAGTTAGTAATTATAACAGTTTCATCAATGCAGAAGGATTCTGATCTGTTAGAATTAGAATTTTATTTCCAACTCAACGTTAAGAAAAATCTGCCTTTATGTTCAGTTTTCCCCCTCAGACCAGTTTCTTTGTGGACATTCTTACAAAAAACTCAGTAGGCTACTAATTTTTGTTATTTTAAATATAAAGAGAAAGCAGGTGAGAGTCACAGGTGAAAACGTTTGTGTAGGTTCTCATTCATCCAGGACGTAGACGTCTTGTAAAACGTTAGTAAAACAACTGGACTGTTTAGTTTTTCTTGAAAACGTTTCGCCTTTCATTCAAAAGGCTTCTTCAGTTCTGGAATAAGGATTGGGAGTAGTAGGCTGTCACCAGAAAGACCACACCTAGGAGCAACTAACGAGGTCATTGTTTTTAAAATGGTAGCTCGTCAGGGGACCAGACTATCCCTCAGTTCATTCCCAAAAATATGGTCGTAGAGCCTGTCGACCCTACCAGGTCCCCATCAAAGCCAGCCTGGCTTCTGTATTGTGAAGCTGCTGTTTGGTTTCTCCAATGTAGAGGTCTGAACATTCTTCAATGCACTCAACTGCATAGACCACACCACTGACTTTGTGTTTGGAGGTCTTGTCCTTCGGGTGAACCAGTCTTTGTCTGAGAGTGTTGCTAGGTTTAAATTGTACCAGGATGTTATGTTTTAAGAAAATCCTTCGTAGTTTCTCAGATACCCCCGCCACATATGCGATGACTGTGTTCTTCCTCCTCTTCTCTCCTGCACTTATCTGGGTTGGTTGTATTCTAGATTTCTTTGAGGCTTTCACATACCGGTATGCCCAATTGGGGTATCCACAGGTTTTGAGAACTTTCCTCATGTGTTTGTGTTCTTTGTCCTTTCCTTCTTTGTGGAGACCTGTTCAGCTCGATGCTGTAATGTTCTGATGACTGAAAGTTTATGTTCCAATGGGTGGTGTGAATCAAAAAGAAGGTATTGATCTGTGTGTGTGGTTTTCCTGTAAACTTTGGTCAGTAGGCTGCCATCCGTTTTTATGTGAACCAGGCAGTCCAAGAAAGGTATCTTGTTCTCTTTCACATCTTCTCTGGTGAATTGGATGTTATGATCCAGCGAGTTGTTCTTTGGCTTGTATTTTGATCCAGGTGTCATCCACATACCTGAACCAATGGCTTGGTGCTGTTCCCTCATATGAGCTCAATGCTTGAGCTTCCACCTCCTCCATGTACAGATTGGCTACAATGGAAGAAACTGGAGATCCCATGGCACAACCATGCTTCTGTCTGTTGAAACTGTCCTGGTATTTGAAGTATGTGGTGGAGAGGCAGAGGTCCAATAAGGTGCTCCTAGGTGTGGTCTTTCTGGTGACAGCCTGCTACTCCCAATCCTTATTCCAGAACTGAAGAAGCCTTTTGGATGAAAGGCAAAACATTTTCTAGAAAAACACAACAGTCCAGTTGTTTTACTAACCTTTTACAAGACACGGGTGAAAACCAAAGAGATTTATCAGTGTATCTATATTTACTTGGAAAACATATAAAGTTCACATACAGTGATGTTACGTCATGATAGTAGGACATTTCAGTAGAAACATGATGGTGATTCATCATCTCAAACATTTTATTGAAACAAAAAACAGCTGGTGAGTAAACAACAACAACAAAACCTGTCAATGTCTCAGAAACGTGTCATGTGACCTTCAGCATCAATTACAGTTTGATAACGACGTCTCATGTTGTTCATAAGTCGACTTGTTGTCTGCTGAGGTGTGACATCACACTCTTCTTGCAGGTCCACAGGTTCTTCTGTGGTTTAGAATTATGAGTCTCTACATGGAGACTCAGCTGATCCCAGAGGTTTTCTATAGGATTCAGGTCTGTCCATTGAAGGTACCCCATTCAGCAGCTGTTCCCTCATGATGAGACCTGGATGATCTGGATCCTTGTGGTCCATGAAGATGTTGTTCATGCAGGGACACGAGGACTGGATTCATGATGTTATTCAGGTAGCTAGAGCGAGCCGTTTTCACTCAAGTCTCACAGTTCCTCCACGACAACGACCTACTTGATCCTTATCAATCAGGCTTTAAGCGAGGCCATTCCACTGAAACCGCTCTTCTCTCAGTTGCAGAGTCACTACGGGTTGCCAGATCGGCTGGTCTCTCCTCAGTACTCGTACTCCTTGACCTGTCTGCTGCTTTTGACACCGTCAACCACCTCATTCTCCTCTCGACGCTATCTAAGCTTGGCATCTCGGGACCGGTCCTCTCGTGGTTCACCTCGTACCTTGCGGAAAGATCTTTCAGAGTCTCGTGGCATGGACAGATGTCCAGTCTGCATGAGCTGGCGACGGGTGTCCCGCAGGGCTCGGTCCTTGGTCCTCTCCTCTTCTCTTTATACACCACCTCATTAGGCGAGATCATTCGCTCCCATGGCTTCTCATACCATTGCTACGCTGACGACACTCAGCTCCTCCTCTCGTTCCCTCCAGACGATACATCCGTCTCAGTGCGGATATCTGCTTGCCTCTCAGATATCTCGGCGTGGATGAGGGATCGCCACCTTCAGCTTAATCTGTCCAAAACTGACCTCATTGTCTGTCCTGCCAGTAACTCCTTACCTCCTCAGATAAGCGTGCAGCTTGACTCCATCACGCTGTTCCCCAAAACCTCCGCCAGAAACCTTGGTGTCATACTGGACAACCAGCTGTCCTTCAAAGAGCAGGTTAACTCCGTAGCTCGCTCATGTCGATTCGCGCTTTACAACATCAGGAAAATCAGAGCCTTCCTCACAGACCACACCACACAGCTTCTGGTCCAGGCCCTGGTCTTGTCCCGGATCGACTACTGCAACTCATTGCTGGCCGGTCTTCCGGCGTCCTCGGTTAAACCTCTGCAGATGATTCAGAACGCAGCAGCACGTTTGGTCTTCAACCAGCCCAAGAGGGCTCATGTCACTCCGCTGCTCATTTCCCTGCACTGGCTTCCAGTTGCAGCACGCATCAAATACAAAGCTCTGCTTCTGGCTTACCAGACTCTAACACACACAGCTCCTACCTACCTTCACTCCTTCATCCAAACCTACATTCCCACGCGTCAGCTACGCTCAGCCGCTGAAAGACGCCTAGCGCTTCCACCACAACGTGGCATGAGATCATGTTCCAAACTCTTCTCCTCTGTTGTCCCCCGATGGTGGAATGACCTACCAAACTCGGTCCGATCCTCAGAGTCTGCAGCTACTTTTAAGAGCAGACTTAAGACTCACCTCTTTAAAGAACACTTTCAGTCTTAATGTAGGAGTGATTTATGATTTATGATATCGATTTGAGAATTTATCTCTCACAAAAAAAAAAAAAAAAAAAAAAAAA
>SSNP01000112.1:762133-788220 GCA_006937955.1 Pachypanchax playfairii | reverse complement strand
AAGATGTATCAGCGTCGGAATTAAACTGGACTCCAAACAGTCCGCCTCCTTATATTTTTTTCCTTCTCTTTGAATTCTTGCTTGTATGTTCTCTCAATGTAAGTCGCTTTGGATAAAAGCGTCTGCTAAATGACAGTAGTAGTAGTAGTAGTAGTAGTAGTTTGGACTTGTCACAAAGTGTAGGACAGTTCTGTATTGGCTAGACACACCTGTCCATAATGTGACACTTGTCCACACTGTAACACTTGTCCACACTGTAACACCTGTCCACACCATGACATCTGTCCACACTGTAACACCTGTCCACACCGTGACACCTGTCCACACTGTAACACCTGTCCACACCATGACATCTGTCCACACTGTAACACCTGTCCACACTGTAACACCTGTCCTGTACCACCAAAGGCTCGTCTGGTGACATCAGTGTCTCCTTGATGTCTCCAACATTGTTTCTGCTCAACATGAATTAACTTTCCTCATCAGTAGCACGGAGGTCCACTGGTCCCTCGTCCAGTGTAAATGCTCCCTGGTCCATGAAGACACCTGTACCTGGTGGTGTGTTCAGGTACCCTGCAGGTGGTCTAACACACAGACCACACTGATGTAAACAGGTTCTAATGGTCTGACGAGACACTCGGTTCCTCTCAGCTCCTTAAATGTTCCTGGAGTTGAGGGACCTTCATCATCTGGTTCTACAAGACTCTGTTCACCATGAAGCATCATCAGTGTGGGACGTACACAAAGGACGTCCACTTCTATGTCTTTCTGAGACTCTTCCAGTCTCTCTGTTGAACCTGTAGATGACACTCAGAACTCAGTAGACACGTCCATCTGAGAACATCCTGTGTTATGTCGAGGTGTTGATCAGCTGTTATGTTGGTGTTGGTCACATGATGTGAACAGCTGATGAGCCTGTTTAAAGGTCCCATATCATATAAAATCATCTTTTTGGAGCTTTTAACCATGTTATGATGCTATTTTCTTATTCCCCCCCCCACAGTGGTTTTTGGCTTAATTCACATATTTCTCAGTATTCCTTTTGAATCCAAATGAAGACTACACTCACCGGCCACTTTATTAGGTACACCTGTCCAACTGCTCATTAACACTTAATTTCTAATCAGCCAATCACATGGCGGCAACTCAGTGCATTTAGGCATGTACACATGGTCAAGACAATCTCCTGCAGTTCAAACCGAGCATCAGTATGGGGAAGAAAGGTGATTTGAGTGACTTTGAACGTGGCATGGTTGTTGGTGCCAGAATGGCTGGTCTGAGTATTTCAGAAACTGCTGATCTACTGGGATTTTCACGCACAACCATCTCTAGGGTTTACAGAGAATGGTCCGAAAAAGAAAAAATATCCAGTGAGCGGCAGTTCTGTGGGCGGAAATGCCTTGTTGATGCCAGAGGTCAGAGGAGAATGGCCAGACTGGTTCGAGCTGATAGAAAGGCAACAGTGACTCAAATAACCACTCGTTACAACCAAGGTAGGCAGAAGAGCATCTCTGAACGCACAGTACGTCGAACTTTGAGGCAGATGGGCTACAGCAGCAGAAGACCACGCCGGGTGCCACTCCTTTCAGCTAAGAACAGGAAACTGAGGCTACAATTTGCACAAGCTCATCAAATTGGACAATAGAAGATTGGAAAAACATTGCCTGGTCTGATGAGTCTCAATTTCTGCTGCGACATTCGGATGGTAGGGTCAGAATTTGGCGTCAACAACATGAAAGCATGGATCCATCCTGCCTTGTATCAACGGTTCAGGCTGGTGGTGGTGGTGTAATGGTGTGGGGAATATTTTCTTGGCACTCTTTGGGCCCCTTGGTACCAATTGAGCATCGTTACAACGCCACAGCCTACCTGAGCATTGTTGCTGACCATGTCCATCCCATTATGACCACAATGTACCCAACTTCTGATGGCTACTTTCAGCAGGATAATGCGCCATGTCATAAAGCTGGAATCATCTCAGACTGGTTTCTTGAACATGACAATGAGTTCACTGTACTCAAATGGCCTCCACAGTCACTAGATCTCAATCCAATAGAGCATCTTTGGGATGTGGTGGAACGGGAGATTCGCATCATGGATGTGCAGCCGACAAATCTGCACCAACTGTGTGATGTCATCATGTCAATATGGACCAAACTCTCTGAGGAATGCTTCCAGCACCTTGTTGAATCTATGCCACGAAGAATTGAGGCAGTTCTGAAGGCAAAAGGGGGTCCAACCCGTTACTAGCATGGTTTACCTAATAAAGTGGCCGCTGAGTGTATATAACACCAAAGGTAAGATTTGATCATATATGAGTCTATCCCAGATGATGAAAGCAGGTAAATAGCAGGATACAGAACCTTTAAAGTGATACTCTGATGGATTAATGGATCAAACAGCTGCTATGAATTTATCATTAAGCTCCTTGTTGGAGAAGAAGTTTTGTAAAAAAAAAAAACTGAAACACTGAACAGCTTGACATGCGTGTTCAGAAGTTTAGAGAAGGTCACATGAAGGTCACCTGGAAAAGTTTGTTTTAAAGAGTCCCTTCCATTAAAAACAGTTTTTCTGAGGTTTCTGTTGAATATTTTAGCTCCACAGGTGTTCTTACCTTCATAGTGGGTGTGAAAACAGGTCAACAACTTCTCTTTCAGTTTTAATCTCTCAACCTACACAGGTGGTGATAAAACCCGAGTTCTAACGGCCTGTATCTGTTTCATCACAACTCCTTTGTTTGTTAGTATTCATCAGCTCCCGCAGTTGAAACCACACCTAGCATGCTGCTGGCTAAAAGCTAAAAGCATAACGTAGCAAACAGGAAGACACGATGTCTGATGTTACCATGCGCAGTGGGGCAGGAAACAGTATACCTTGCTCTGATAGGCTAGTTTGTTAGCCAATCAGAGTCCAGCAAATTCAAATAATGAATATGAACGAGCTGCTGCCGAAGCCTGACGGAAGGAGCCGGAACCACCCAAATTTTAATGCAGACAGATTGAAAGATCTGTTAATCAGTGTTTCCTGATGTTTTTTAGATATAAAATGTTTCATATTACTGGTTAATACTTAAGAAATAACCACAAAGTCCTGAAATGTGTGTGAAATGGCCTCTTTCAAAAACCCTCGGTCCATAGTCTATATCCAGATATGGTGCTTATACAATCCCATGATTTAGTGAAGCCACAAAAATGTAAGATGTTCTTGTTTTACATGTTGTGATACATTTGAAGAAAAGAAAACAAAAGCCGTCACTATGACATCATTACTGATGTTTAATGTATCTTAAAATGTAGCTTTGTACAATACAAGCAAAGTTATAACTGAATAAGATATTTCCTGTTTTCCCCTGATGCAGTCTGTGAATTAACAGTCATTTTAATGAAATGTAGTGTGAAAGCCCCGTTTCCAGAAAAGTTTGTTTTATTCTTAAGTTAAAACCTCCTGAAACATTACATATGATTTAGTTTATTTAAATTGTTACAGACACAAGTACAACAAACAGAATTTATATTATCTCCACTAACCCACTCCTTTGTATTTACTTTAGAAAATACTGATATATAGAGCATGATGCCAACAACCAATCAAAACTCCAAATTGGATATAAAATGGTCGTAAGAAAACCACATGCAGGGAAAAACAACAACAACATAATATGTAAATAATCTAATTCCAGAGGATTCAGCCAAATCGCGTCACAGGCAGGAAGTCATTTATCTACTTTGCACAGAAACTCTTCAGTTCCCTGAAGGAGGAGGGGGGGGGGTTACTGTCTATGTGTTCTCCAGCTGGATGAATCCAGTTTCTTTGATTAGTTTGTTGGGACATTACCAGACCAGACCAGAGGATGATCTGACTGTTACATTGATAAACAATGAAGCTAAATGCTACATGAGCATTTGTCTGAGGAGGAGGAGCCTCCACTTGTCCCTCATTATCATACACAACAGTACAGTGTCTATGGTGGACAAGTACAGGGACCACCATCACCCAGGACCTGATATAGACAGCCAACATAGACATGGTCATTAAGAAGGTCCAGCAGAGGTTGTACTTCCTGCAGCAGCTCAAGAAGTTGAACCTGCTACAGGAGCTGCTGGTGAACTTCTACAGAGCATCACTGAGTCTGTGCTCCATCAGTCCATCACAGTCTGGTTTGGTTCTGCAACCACACTAGACAGAAACATGCTTCAGAGAACAATACTGTCTGCAGAGAGTATCACTGGTGCAAATCTGCTCTCCATCCAGGACCTGGACTCCTCCAGAGTGAGGAAAAGGACCAGCAGCATCAACAGGGACCCTTCTCACCCAGAATCTCCCCGATACAGATCATTGTACACTAAAACCACAAGACCAGTTTCTTCCCCCGGACCATCACCATGTAGAATAAACATATTAAACACTGTAATGCAGAAATAACAAATTCTGTCATGGAAATGATGATGTCATTCTGTCTGTATATGCAGGCTTCAAACACTAACCAACCCTCTATGGTAGGGCTGGGCAGTATAGCAACATTTTCACATTTTTTTCCTAAATTTTATCGATTTTACAGTATTTGATGTTATTTTTTTATACGACCAATGTTACCCACATCTTCTTCTAATTTTACTGTCATATGCACAGTAGCCTACCATGTTTTCTTGCACAACCTCTTCAAACATGATTACCAATAGTAGGCAGCAATTAAGTTAAGTTGCTAGTATTACTGCCGCTGGCTACCGCAAATTTACATATATATACATATATACAGTACAGACCCAAACAAGATAAACCATAACAAAAACTAAGATACCAGTTACATCAAACCAAAAGTTCTGGAGCCCGTTGGGGAAATGCCCAGTCCAGCACTGATGGGACATGATAAACCACATAACAAAAACCCACTGAATGTAGAGACACTGTAATCTGGTCTTCAAAAAGATTGAACACAGATTTATTTCATAAAAACCATCAGTCACTATCTGTACCCACTAATTCCTGTTCAGGGCCACAGAGAACCGGTATCTACTGTATCTCCAGTGGGGGAGAGGCAGGGTTACACCTGGACAGGTTGCCAATCCATCACAAGAACGCATAGACAAACAACCATTCACATCGATTTAGAGTGACCAATTAACCTGAAGGCATGTTTTTGGTCTGTGTGAGAAAGCCGGAGTACCCGGAGAAAACCCACACATGCACAGGAAGAACATGCAAACCACATGCAGAAAAGTCCTGGCCCGGTTTCAAACCCAGGACCTTCTAACTGCAAGACAACAGCACTACCAAATGCACCACTGAGCAGCCCTTTAACAAAACAGTTAATTAATATTGTAGATTCCCAAATGTTAAATAAAAAACATTTCACTTTTACAATGTTACCTACACATGTTGATCAAATGATAGTTTCTATATATGAACCTGGTCAGTAAAGAGCCTGAAACTGACTTACTTTGTATCTGTGTGTAATAAAATGTACAGATTTACGTTCTTGTTGCATTTTATAAAACTTGTGGACTTTTCTGGAAATGGGGTTTGTATATGCATAAAAAGTACAATACAGTAAAATCTACTTGACTACTCTTAAAAAATCTTTGGGCTAGATTTATACTTGATGGTCCAGATGTTCAATATAGAATTAAGTAAATACAGAAACAGTTTGACAATATGAGTAAAAATGCTTCTATCATTTCAAGTCAGATGAGATAAACATCACACACGTGTGTATATTGTATAAGAATGTAGAGCCAGCACACAGATTGACATGAAGTTTGCGAGCCCTTTCAGTGATAACTGAACATCGCTGAGTGTACAGAGAGTATAGAGAGTATAACTAGAACCTTTATCAGAAGAACAAAATGGAATATTTCCTCAAAATGCTTAACTATTCCATTTTTGAAGCACTTGTGGCTGGTTATAATGTCCCTGCAGCTGCCACTCTATGACAATATATAGATATGCATTTCTTATTTTTTACATTTACAAAACAAAAAAACAGCAACAATAAAACTTAAAAATAGTGAAAGTTGTGTAGACATAAAAAATATAAGGAAAAATGAAAACAAAATGCTTTGAGTTGATGGAGCGTCCTACAGGCACTGCAGCCTCAGTAAGGCACCTCACTCTGCCTTCATTTGGTCCCTCACATCTGAAGGCAGAGTTTCAAAAAGTGCATCCTCCACTATAAGAGCACTGCGCTTCAAAGCACGACAGCAGCCAAGCTCTTGTGGCAGGATTTCAAAATGATTGCCTTTTAGCTCCAAGAAGGTAAGTAGAGCTAGGTACGAAATTTTTGGTGAGAGTATGGACAGTGAGTTTTTACCTAGCTTTAATGTTTTGAGCTTTTTGCAAAAGAACAACTCGTCTGGTAGGTTCTCAATTTTGTTACAAGTGACTGAGAAATACTGCAGGCTCTGAAGGACTCCGATTTCCGGAGGGATGAATCGGATGTCGTTGTTGGACAGATCAAGGTAGCGCAGCTTGTTACACAAGAAAAGATGTGAGGGCAATATCTCAATCTTGTTGTGGCTGAAGTAGAGGCGCTCGAGGCTGCTGAGCTTTTTGATATGCTCTGGGATATACATGATGCCGTTGTGCCAAAGTTTGAGACAAGTGAGCTTTCGCAGATGCTGGAAGCTGACAATCTCCTCAATGGAGCGAAGGTTGTTCTCTTTCAGGTCAAGCTCTTGAAGACTTGTGAGGCTGAAGATTGCATGTGGAATACGTTCCAGGTCACAACGCACCAGCTCCAACTCTATGAGATTGGTCATCTTTTTCATATTGTTGAGCATAACTAGCTTAGTGCCATCATTGTGCAAGTACAGCCGCTGAAGATGGCTGGACACATCCACAATCGACTGGGGTATCTTGGTCAAATTGCTTTTAAGGTAAAGTGTTTTCAGGCACTTCATCTCCCGCAAAGATTCAAGAACTATATTCTTGGAGGCATCAGAACTGAGTGATCCTGTGAGATAGAGTTCTTCAAGGTTCCTCAGACCATACATCCAATTTGGAAGTCCCCTGTTATCGTCAAACTTCACGCGAAGTACTTTCAGGTTATCTTTGAGAAAGGATGTTGCAGTTGTGTGCAACTTTAATGAGCACTGGCAAAGAGAAAGCTCCTGGAGGTTTTCTAGCTGAGAGATTGAGGCGGGTATGGTAACATTGTTGATGAGCTCAAGCTTGAGTGATTGCAGTTCTGTTAACTCAAAGATGGTGTCAGGTAAACCTGGAAGCATGAACAGCTGAAGTTCAAGCCTGTTGTTTGTGTTTGTCTGGAGTCTCTGACGCAGTTTCTCAGCAGTCCACTCGTGGTTGAGATTGAGCTGCTTCAGTTTGTTCTCACTGACCTCAGACAGAAAAACTGCAAATCGTTTGGAATAAAGTGGGTCATACTGATCTATCATGTGCAACATGAAAGCAAAGTCATTTTTGACATCTGGGATGTCATTGATGCCGGTTTCCTGACGTACATATTCAAAAGAATATTCTTTCAGAGAACGATAGAATAACCAGTAGGAGGTATAAAGGCTTGTTAATCCATAGACAGCCACCAAACACAGGTAACAGTAAGACAGCTTTGAAAACAGATGGGCCATGGTGTGATTACATACAAATGATTCATATCCTGTCATGTCTTGGATCTTAACTGAGCAGTTGACTCTGTTTTGAACTTGATTTACCAGAAAGCTATTGTATATAATGATTATGAGAAATTTAAACACCTTAAAAAAAGTCTGACGAACATACATATGGTAAAGGATATCTCCCTCTTCAACGTGTAGTCGGAACTTCTTCACTTTTTCAAAAAGAGCTTTAGCTTGTTCCCCTTCTTTTTTATCAAGAACACTTGCTGTTGGTTTGTCCACCACAATTTTGTCTGGGATAGAACGAAGAGACGGGCTTTTCTCAAGACCTCCTTCTTCAGCGGACACACCAGTAATGGATCTAGATGTACTGCTCTTCCTATTGTCCTTTTCTTCTGGGTTTTCTCCAGAAACCTCAGACAAAGCACGAGTGGTCCATGGAGAATCAAAGCACTTGCCAAGCATTGAGATAAAATGCTCTATTTTAGAACTTGAGCCGGGGAATTTAAACCAGAAGTTGCTACAAACCATGAAAACTAGAGTGTGTATGAGAACCAAATAGGGAAAGTACTTGGCATACCAATGTAGAGCCTTCTCATAACACATCTGATTGATAAAACTGTATTGCTGTAGATCCAGATGTGTTTTCAGGCCGGTCATTTCGCTCAGCACAGCTGAGGCATTGAACAGCGGATATGGCGATGGAGTAATTTCCCCTTCAGTGTTCTCTGAGGAAGATGATACTCTGTTTGGAAGGCATATGATCTTGTCTTGCATGACCTGCAACAAAGAGGAAGAAAAGAGGAAGATAAAGTTTCAAACATAAGTTCAACTAAGCTAGGATTTTTTTCAAATTTAATAGGTTTCAGTTTTTTGAGCAAAGCCTCTACAAAACAAAATAAAAATAGATTTCCATAATCAGGAAATGTCTTTATGTATCAGACTGGGTCACAATAGGGTGACGTAAAGAGGCTGAACAAACTGATACGAAGGTTGGTTCTGTTCCGAGGACTGATTTGGATCATCTTGAGTTGATTGTCCCAAGGAGGATGAAGAACATAATGGAAAACCCTCATCATCCTCTTCACAACACAGTAACTCAACGACAGAGTGTCTTCAGTCAGAAGATTCTTCAGATCCAACACAGAACACTACAGGAGATCCTTCCTGTCCACAGCTAGAACCCTCTACAGGAGATCCTTCCCTCCTACAGCTAGAACCCTCTACAGGAGATCCTTCCCGTCCACAGCTAGAACCCTCTACAGGAGATCCTTCCCTCCTACAGCTAGAACCCTCCACAGGAGATCCCTCCTGTCTACAGCTAGAACCCTCTACAGGAGATCCTTCCTGTCCACAGCTAGAACCCTCTAGAATCACTCTCTGAAGAAGCACTGAGTTACTTGAAATGACTATTCTTTCATCAGGTTCCTGTCACCTAATTTATCCGATAGAGATAGACCAATGATGAGTTTTGAACCCAGAGTCTTCTTGCAGCAAAAAGGGCACCACCATGTAGCCATTACTAACAACTCTAAACACTTAGTCCTTGTGACTGTGTCCCAAACTAAATGTTGTAGTATAATCAGCACAAGCCCACAGTTGTTTAAAGTGACACTACAATTTGTAGAAATTCAGATGATTAATATTCTTTTGATGGTTGATCCCCATTCTGATCAGCACCCACAAACCATAAATCAGTATCAGAAATAAATCAGTATCAGAATAATCATAGAACACAGACATAGACACAGATTTCAGATTTAGTTTGACATCTCTAGATGTCTATGGCACTGAATGAGTTAAATTTGACTGTCTCATCTTGGGTTGCACCTTTGGTGGCCAGTTTAATAGGAAGGGTGGCCCCAGGGGCATGGACCACCCCTCTGGACACGACCCTGCAGCTGTTCTACTTCCTGTCTGAGCAGGCTCATTATCATCCCAGATGAGGCTGCAGACCGTCATGTTATTTGCAAACTTCAGGAGTTTAACAGATGGATCGCCGGAGGAGCACTCGTTGGTGTAGAAGGAGAATAGCAGGGGGAACAGGACACATCCCTGGGGGGCGCCGGTGCTGATGGTCCAGGCGCTGGATGTTATTTTCCCCAGTCTCACCTGCTGCTTCCTGTCTGTGAGAATGTTTGTGATCCCCTGGCAGGTGGAGGCTGGGGCAGAAAGCTGGGACAGTTTGGACTGAAGGACTTCTGGGATGCTGAGCTGAAGTCCATGAACAGCATCCTGACGTACGTCCCTGCAGTGTCGAGATGTTGCAGGATGTCATGCAGCACCGTGTTGACTGACTGCATCATCCACTCTGTACGTTTAAATGCAGCAAGAAAAATTTTAATTATTGCCTCAGCTCGACTTTGAAAAGTCTGACTAAGCTACCCAGATAATGCAATTGTAAATTCGAATTTCTCTGCATGTAAACGACCATTTTGAGAGGCCGAGCTATGTGAAGCTAAGCCCCGCCCCTTGATGCGCACAGAAGCTGTAATTAAGCTCGGTTTAGATGTGCATGGAAACGTACTGTCCGACCTGTTAGTCCTGTATGCAGACTGCAAGGGGTCCAGCAGGGTCCTGTGATGGACTTCATGTGGTTTAACACCAGCCTTTCAAAGGATTTCATGACCTCAGAAGGGCGACGGGTCTGTAGTCATTTAATCCCTGGATGAAAGATTTTTTAGGGACGAGGGTAATGGTGGAGGTTTTGAGGCAGGATGGGACTTTGCAAAGCTCCAGTATTCAGCTGTTCAACTGCTCACAGATCTTTAGGCAGGAAGGAAACACATGAGGTGGTGGATGGAGAGTGGGGTGGGGGGTGGAGTCGGGTGATATCCATACAGAGAAAGGAGTGAATAACAGCTTATCAAATTTACAGCAGAACACACTCCTCTACCATGTATTGATTTCCTGCAGACCGGGGGTGGGCTCCTGTAGTTGGAGATATGTATCAAGCCTTGCCAGACTGAATGGGAATCATTGGAGAAGTGACTCTTCAGCTTCTCGGAACAGCACTTCTCTGCTCCTCTGATTTACTTATTCTGTCATGAACGACAGCGCAGGCATGTAGTGCTGAGTCTGGGATGCAATTCCTGAGCCAGGTTTCAGTGAAGTAAAGATCAGCAGATCTGTAGAAATCTGAGTTTTTCCTAGTGAAGCAGCTCACCAGGTGAATAGATGTGAGCGCAGCACAAAAACTTCAATGACAAGCATACGTGCTTCATCTGTGTCCTCAGCATCATCCAGAGCGCTGCTGGGTCTCCAGCCAGATGTTCATAAAAATTTAGCTTCATCTTGATTAATTTCAAGTAAAGTGTTTCTGAATAATTCAAAAGAGGTAACTGATGTTCCTTTTGAATTTAGTGATAGCAAGATCAGATTTTATGAAAGTGGACTGGAAACTTAAAACAAGACCTGATGGGAAGGTTTCATATACAGGACAGGAATGCAGAAGGACAGATGGTGGGAGACGGAATGGCTGAGAAGACTTTCTTTCAGAAGAGGCAGGAACAGAAGTATTTGTGAGGAGTAGTATGGCTTCATGCCAAGAAAAAAATACTACTGATGTAGTATTTGTTTTGAGAATGTTGACGTAGAATTTTTTAAATCTTCACTCTCATCAGGTATTATCCTCCTACTGAGTTAATATCTATGGTAAAGATAAACAAATATTAATTAGATGTTGAATTAGTGACACAACTGTGATAATTTAATCATTTAAACATATACTGGTGCAATTTAAAATGATTTACACAAATTGGTTGACAAAAAGAACAGTTACCTTTTTATCTGGATTGTAGAAATACTTTGCTAAAATCATAGATTTAAATAGAATGTTTTATGAAAATTGAAATATTTTTCAATACTTTGGATATTAAAAGCTCAGCCATTTATTTTTCAAGTTTGTCATCTAAACTCCATCATTCTTTTTATATTTTCAGTGTCCCACATTGTCCCAAAAGGACGTTTTGTCTGGATCTGGTCACACTATTCAAACATATTCTACTCAATTAGATCGGCAGAGCAGCCCTGCACCATTTGGGGATTTAATCTAGATGCTTTTAATGTCGTGGTACTGATAAAATCAGATCTGTTTAACTTTTAGATGCACGAAGAATTTAGGCCTTTGTGTCACCTCTTTTAGAGCATTCGTTCTTTTGCTGCTATTCCTGCAGCTTAGCTGTAGTTTTTTGTCTTTAGAGACACCTACTGTTTAATGCAGGGGTGTCCAACTCCAGACCTCAAGGGCCAATATCCAGCATGTTTTAGATGTTCCTCTGCTTCAAAACACCTGATGCAGATGAATGGGTCGTTAACAAGCTTCTGCTGGACTTGCTGAGATGTTGCAGATTGGAATCAGGTGTGTTGAAGCAGGAAAACATCTAAAACATGCAGGATAGTGGCCCTCGAGGCCTGACTTTGGGCACCCCTGGTTTAAAGGAACAACAGCAGCAATATATACAAAAAACCATTCTGAAAGTGTTATTTAACTCTATCCTGTCAATTAACCAAATTTCCTAAAAAAAAGTTACAATGTTTTATTATTTATAACAAAGAAAAGGTATTTTTGTGCTCACTACTGAGTTACTGACAGAACTTTAAGCACACCTTCTGTTTGCACCTATCTGAGACTCCAGAACATTCTTAACAAACACCTCATCCAAGCTAATTCCTACTCCTTCCTCTTCCTATCAGCATCATGATAGAACAGCTTTAATCCTTCTCCTATAGACTCCTGGTCTTCATGCCTTTCTATCTGGTCTCTTGGACACACAGTATGTCCACCTTCCTCCTCTGCATCGTGTCAACCAACTCTAGTTTTTCCTGTCATAGTTCCTACATTCAAAGTCCCGACTCTCAGCCCGAGACGCTTGACTTTCCTTTTTTCTCTCTGTCTACGAACATGTCTTCTTCTTCTCCTCTTTCTTTGAGCTACAGTAGTCCAGTTTCCATCAGCAGCCTGCAGGTTAACAGCACTGGTGGTCATCATTGTTAACCCAGGCCCCCACTGATCCAGTAGGGAAGTTAGACTTGTTACTTGCATCATTGTTTATCTGGCGTAGGTTTTGTCAGATGTCCTTCCTAACACAGTCAGGAATCAGTGTCAGCTTTTTCTTTGGTGTTAATAAGATGAAAACAGGCAGCGTTCTGCAGGTGGACACAGACATTTGTTTTCCTCTTCATCTTTTTTGACCGTTTTTGAGTAGTTTTACATTTGACTCAGATCAGTGTCACAACAGGTAGCATGAGGAGACACCTGGACCCTGCAGAGATTCTCTAGGAAGTCCAACTCCATCAGGATGGAACATCACTACCTATGTTGTACATAGAAGAACATGAAGAGTACTGCCGGTGCAGAGGGTTCTGAAGGATCAAGAAATTGATACCAATTGATACCATCATCTGATCTAAACCCAGCAGAA
Organism: Pachypanchax playfairii; assembly: GCA_006937955.1. NCBI lineage: Eukaryota > Metazoa > Chordata > Actinopteri > Cyprinodontiformes > Aplocheilidae > Pachypanchax > Pachypanchax playfairii. Next base: position 775,226 of record SSNP01000112.1, on the reverse strand, counting down.
CGTCTCTTGGACATCGTGTTTAGGTCAGTCCAACGCAACCTCCCCTCAGTCTGTCCAGTAGCTCAGTGATGCCATGGTCAGAATCTGGGAGGAGAAACCTCCGGACACCATCCATCATCTCATAAGGAGCATGTCCCGACATTGTCTGTAGCTTGATTATCTTCAACTTTTAGCTGGACTTTTTTAATGAAAGTTAATCTATGATATGAAAATATATATTTAGATTATAATAAAAGCAGCAGCAACTATTCACATAAAACAATAGGCATCTAGCTCGCCCCAAAAACTGGGAACATAGCACTTGACACAGCATTGAAAAGCCACAACTACTTTTATTATAATTAAAACTTTAGCTGAGAACCACTAAAAAATATTTTGTTGCACATTCTGGACTTCAGTGAACTGTGACCAGAGTTCAGTCCACCATGCAATCAACCAATTAACAGTTAGTCTACAAAGTTCAAGATTACATCATAGGCTCCCCTATTCCAGGCTTAGAGCACTGACTCTCCTCTGGTGAAAAGCTTCAGATCCTTTATGGGTAGCTTGAATGCTCAAAGAGGGTTTGTTTTTTACAGTTCTACAGGAACATTTTAAAGCATTTTATTTTTTAAAAATCAAGCCTTTTCTAAACCTTGAAAACCTCTCACCAGACTTGGTGTATTGTTTGTTGAAATTCTTCTAGATACCATGAATTTTCTGTTTTTTGCTTTCTACCTCATGCTAATGTTCAATTAGCAGTCCGAGCTACAGCCAGCCACTGACAAGAAGCAGGATGTTTACCCTGATGGAACATTTATAGTAGCTGAGGATTTTAAAAAGTCCAACTTAAAACCAGTGCTGCATACATTTTACTATGTGCTGTGTGTCACCAGGGGTCCAAAATCAAAGACTGTTACAGAACCTTTACAGCCTTCTCACAATCTGATCACCACCTGAAGGGCTTTTCCACTAAAGTGGTTCCATTGGTAGACCACAGCCGGTGCTAGTTCTAAAAACAATCTAAAAATATAAAAGATGTGGCTCTCAGCATCCAGAGAGTAATCACTGAGCCACATAACCACATCATTTAAAACTAAAATTAAACATAAATGTTAGAACATGCTTTTATAAAACTATTAATTTCTGTTAAGGATCACAGTACAGACGGTTTATCTACACAAATTATAGGGATTTTATAGTTATCACTTCTTTTAAAGAGGTCATTCCATTAAAAATGTTTTTTCTGAGGTTTCTGTTGAATATTTTAGCTCCACAGGTGTTCTTACCTTCATAGTGGGTGAAAACAGGTCAACAACCTCTCTTTCAGTTTTAATCTCTCAAACTACGCAGGTGGTGATAAAACCCGAGTTCTCCCGAGTCCGAACGGCCTGTATCTGTTTCATCACAACTCCTTTGTTCATTAGTATTCATCAGCTCCCGCAGTTGAAACCACGCCTAGCATGCTGCTGGCTAAAAGCTGTTAGCATAAGACGTAACAAACAGGAAGAAACGATGTCTGATGTTGCCATGCACAGTGGGGCAGGAAACAGTATGCCTTGCTCTCATAGGCTAGTTTGTTAGCCAATCAGAGTCCAGCAAATTTGAATAATGAATATGAACGAGCAGCTGCTCGAGGCCCGATGGAAGGAGCCGGAACCACCCGGATTTTAATGCAGACAGATTGAAAGGTCTGTTAATCAGTGTTTCCTGATGTTTTTTAGATATAAAATGTTTCATATTACAGGTTAATACTTAAGAAATAACCACAAAGTCTGGAAATTTGTATGAAATGGCCTCTTTAAGATGTCTTAATATCATAAGTTTTTTTCCTCAATGCATCACATCTCTGACTGCTGCACATGATCAAGTCTGAGTAAGATGCTTAAAAACATGTAACAGACTGCTTAAACACATCAGGGTCTCTGGGAACTGAGTCTTGCTTAGTGAAAAGAGAAAGAGAAAATATACTGTCCCAGTAAGTGCAAGGTTAATCTAATAAGTGAGAATAAGCAGCCCAAAGCTAACGGTATTAGCATCAATGTGCTGAGCAGATGTGTTAGCAGTTGGTAGAACTGCTTCTCCATTTCTGTTTTATTAGCACAACTTTCTGCTCCTTCATGCTTTAATGTTGATGCTGAGTAAAACGTACATGAAAAACAGAATGCAATGATTTGCAAATGTCATAAACCAAAACTGTAAATCCAACAGAACATTAACAACATATTAGATGTTGAAACTGAGATATGTTGACATGTCATAGAAACTGTTAGCTTGTTTTAAATTTGATGGTAGCATCACGTCTCAAAGAGTTTAACAGTGTGGAGACCAGCTGCTGGAGTCTACGCAGAGGATTGTTGTTTCGCGTTACCCCCTCTGGAACAGGCACACAGCGAGAGGCGTCCCCTGGGACTCCTTCTGGATTGGAGCTCTCCTCCAGGATCCCCTCTAAACAGGAACTGCCCCCAAGGACCCCCTAAAGAGCAGTAACAGGCAGAGGGGTGTCCTATGGGCCCCCTCTGCACTGGACTGCAGTTGCAAAGCCATCAAAGCCAAAACTGCAGTTGAGCGAGAGAAACTCTGAGGTACTGGACCCTCGACACTGCACTGATGTAAGGATGGCTGGGTGAAGGGTAGTACCACTGTAAAATTGCTCAAATGGTTTTGAGGGGCATCAAGATTTGTAGGACAAATGTTGATAATGACATGATTGATGTGTGTGCATTGTAGAAAAGTGACTTTAGATGAAATGACTCGATGATGCATTAAAGCATTCAAATATTCACAGAGCCACTGAAAATATCTGCTTTCTGAAACCAAGTATTGAATACAAAAAGAGCGGAATCCGCACACTACAATCTGAGATTGTGGGAGATTTGATTCTTATTCAGGCTTTCGATCAAACGACCTTCATCAGGAGTTGTCCCAAAAGTAAAACGAGTTGAAGTGCTGCAACAACAACAAGCAGAAAAAACTGAATCAAACTGTCTCAAAAAATAATTCAGCAGCGAGCAAGAAAGAAGCAGTTAAACCAGTTTTCTGCATTGAGGCTGTCGATTGGTTTATTTGTATGTTAACAAGAACAAAAGAAGTCTGCATGAATCTTCACCCTCTGAGGCAACGGAGCTCGCGTCACTCTCGCTTTCTATCATTCTGACTGTGATTTTTCAGAAACATATTAAAAAAAAAAGGTTGCAGCCATGATGCAAGTTTTAATGCAAGAGTACAATGAGAATTCAAAGGCATATCAGATACAGCATGATATACCAACAGGAATCTCCTCTGGTTCTCTTTAGCTGAGCTATAGCCAAAAAAAAAAAAAATCACAGCTCAGAGCACGGCCAGCCAACCACTCCCCACTCATGCCAAGGTCCTCCTGTAAACACTCACATTTTGAACGTTTCTTAAACCGAGAGTGTAGGCGAGGAAATAATCTGGAAGGGGGTAAGTTGCACTTTAAAGTACCTGGAAAAGGGAGATGTAAGTAATCATATATTCCCACCTCCTCAGCACTAGGTGACTGAGAAATCAAACACACCTAGAGAGGCGGGACTTAAGGCAGAACAGCCAATCATCAGCCGGTCATACTCAAACCCGGTGTCATGTTTGAGAGGGAGAGGAGAGGACCCAGCTGTAGCGAGCGCAGACACAGAACAGTCAGAAAAACGCGGAGGAGTAAAGAAGTAAGGCGTTTGTGCAAAACTGCAGGAAAAGTGTGGGTGTTCAACCCTCTCACCAGGAAAAGTGTGGGTGTTGAACCCTCTCACCAGGAAAAGTGTGGGTGTTGAACCCTCTCACCAGGAAAAGTGTGGGTGTTCAACCCTCTCACCAGGAAAAGTGTGGGTGTTGAACCCTCTCACCAGGAAAAGTGTGGGTGTTGAACCCTCTCACCAGGAAAAGTGTGGGTGTTGAACCCTCTCACCAGGAAAAGTGTGGGTGTTCAACCCTCTCACCAGGAAAAGTGTGGGTGTTCAACCCTCTCACCAGGAAAAGTGTGGGTGTTGAACCCTCTCACCAGGAAAAGTGTGGGTGTTGAACCCTCTCACCAGGAAAAGTGTGGGTGTTGAACCTTCTCACCAGGAAAAGTGTGGGTGTTCAACCCTCTCACCAGGAAAAGTGTGGGTGTTCAACCCTCTCACCAGGAAAAGTGTGGGTGTTCAACCCTCTCACCAGGAAAAGTGTGGGTGTTGAACCTTCTCACCAGGAAAAGTGTGGGTGTTGAACCCTCTCACCAGGAAAAGTGTGGGTGTTCAACCCTCTCACCAGGAAAAGTGTGGGTGTTCAACCCTCTCACCAGGAAAAGTGTGGGTGTTCAACCCTCTCACCAGGAAAAGTGTGGGTGTTAAAACACCCACATCCCCCACGGGTGCGACGCCCGTGTGTTCGAGCAATGGCTGTCTGAAACAAGCCTGTTTATGAAAGCGGAAAGGTTATTTAGTACTGCTTTAAATTCAAACTATGCAATCCTCAATTTCAAATTGTTATTGTGTTTAAATTTTACTGGAAATATAATATTAGTTTATAAAATTTGCACATGTTTGCAATCTGTGTGTTTTTACATTTTACAGTGTAACAATGTTTTTTGAACTGGGTTTTATTTACACATGATCTTATTTTAGCATAATAAAATACTGTCACAGTTTTCATGACTAACATATAAAATCCAGACAGAACGTTCTCAGTTCAAAAAGAAAATTTTAAAAAATCCCCTTTTAAAAATAATAGAGGATGCCAAAAGGAATTGTTTATGTTGCCACAAGTTCAACAGACCGTATAAATACAGAAAACAAAGAGAATGAACATGCTGCTCAGAACAATTCTGGCCCTCAAATTCATCTTGTTGTTACCTGAATTATTCCATATATATCACCTAATGTTTACAAAGGCTAAAAAATTATGATATATTTTTATCTTCTCTATTTATTGTTAATTATTTTAAAGTTAAGTTAATCATCATTACCTATGAGCGTTTTCACGCAAATCAAATATCTGCCAATTTTTTAAATTAATAATAATTTATTCTGTGTTCATTTCACTTACATTTGTGCTTCGTTTGTACCATAAGATTTCATTATGTGGTACATAAGTAAGTTTTTTGCTTTAGCTGAAAGGACAGCAATAACTGTATGTGCATCAAGCTTTATTAGTTGAATATATTTGAATCCATTGTTACTTGTGTGACCTGTGTAAACTAGTCTCTTTGAGATTACCATGAAGGAACTGAATTGTAGGGAAAAGCTAGCAGCGGTAAATAACAACTGACCATGGTGTTTACTTAAACTGCAATTAAAGAAATGCAGCTGCTTGACAGCAGTGCAGAAAACAGGAAATGGGGTCTTAAAATAATTGGCTGTATACTTTTAATGGGTGGCTGTTCTGGGGACTAATTTAGCTTTTTAAAAGTCAGCTACTCAACCCATGTCGCTGATACTTCATGTAAAACTAAAGAAGTAGACAGGAACCTATTTCTGAGCGACAAACACAAAATGATCCCGTCACAGTAAACAGAATTTGTGCTGCAGCATGTGAAACATTACACTTGAGAATAAAGAGTCAGAGGAGGTTTGACTCCAGAAAGTTTTACAACCTCTGTTTCTCCCTCTCAATGCAAGAAAGATCACTCAGGCAAAGTAATAATGACTAATAATAACAAGTAATTACACAAAAATGCATGTTGTTACAGNGAAATCTTTTGGTACCGTATTCTTATATTTACGGGAGTTTTTCGGCAACCACAGCTGCCGGTATTTTACCGTATAAAAAGAAATCTTTTGGTACCGTATTCTTATATTTACGGGAGTTTTTCGGCAACCACAGCTGCCGGTATTTTACCGTATAAAAAGAAATCTTTTGGTACCGTATTCTTATATTTACGGGAGTTTTTCGGCAACCACAGCTGCCGGTATTTTACCGTATAAAAAGAAATCTTTTGGTACCGTATTCTTATATTTACGGGAGTTTTTCGGCAACCACAGCTGCCGGCATTGTACCGTAAAAATAGCAGTTTTTTTTTTACAGTGAGCGGTAAACAACAACTGACCATGGTGTTTACTTAAACTGTGATTAAAGAAATGCAGCTGCTTGACAGCAGTGCAGAAAACAGGAAATGGGGTCTTAAAATAATTGGCTGTATACTTTTAATGGGTGGCTGTTCTGGGGACTAATTTAGCTTTTTAAAAGTCAGCTACTCAACCCATGTCGCTGATACTTCATGTAAAACTAAAGAAGTAGACAGGAACCTATTTCTGAGCGACAAACACAAAATGATCCCGTCACAGTAAACAGAATTTGTGCTGCAGCATGTGAAACATTACACTTGAGAATAAAGAGTCAGAGGAGGTTTGACTCCAGAAAGTTTTACAACCTCTGTTTCTCCCTCTCAATGCAAGAAAGATCACTCAGGCAAAGTAATAATGACTAATAATAACAAGTAATTACACAAAAATGCATGTTGTTACAGCTCTAACCCAGAAAATAAACCTGACAGCAGAATTAATTGTCCCCCAGTCTGCAAATTCTAGGATCATGTGCAAACACTTATGATGAGGTTGGAAAACAATGGCCTTTTCTAATACAGTAAATATTCAGTTAACATTTTTGTCTTTAAGTGTTTTTGGTGTTATTTCCTGGATTTCCACTATGGACTCGAACAGCTGCCAAAATATGTGTGAGTTCCAAACAGAGGAAGACGCCAAAGGACAGGCCACTGGTTGGAATCTCATGTTTACTAAAAGAGGCAGGGTGGAGAAAAGTTTCCAAGCTAAACCCCTGACGGGGTGAATGCTTTCATTGCTGCACTCAGGCTATAAAAACACAGAATGTGTGTTTTTGAGCTGATGCCAACTCAGAGGGCAGAGAAGTTCTATGTAACGGTTCCATCAAACCTCTCTAGTGAATCCATTTATTCCAGCAGGAATAAACAACACCACTGCAGAGAAACTGCTTTTATCTCATGATGATGATGATATGCAGTTCACTGTACCTTTAAATAGTGAATTACAGTGTTACTGACCTGCAGGGTGCATCCAAAGACTCCAATCATGAGCATGATTACAGACAGGTAGTCAGTGAACACGTCCCACCAAGGCTTCAGCACTCTGAACGCTGGCTGCTGTTCAGTGAACTGCCGGAATTCCATCACAGGAATCATGATGCCTAAAGAAAAAAAAACGTATCAACCATGTGACTTTTAGGGTTAAAATAGTTTAATTAAATAGTATTCAGCCTGTTTAACTCCCCCCTTAAGATAAACAATAGTTACAATATTTTATTAAACCCGTAAGTTTATATTTGGATTGGATTGTATTTGTAGATTCTTTTGCTTATTTTATTTATAGCTGATCCCCATTCTTATCTACATCCACCTCAAAATATCTATGATTTTTGCACCTTTAACAAGAGGTAACAGATGTGAATTGATTTACAACAGGATTGACTTAAAGGTGGTAAATGGTAAATGTCCTGTATTTGTATAGAGCTTTTGTAGTCATTCAGACCACTCAAAGCGTTTTGACATTTACCCATTCACACAACCCAATATGTAAACCCGGGGGAGAAGGGAGGGGCTAACATTCATACAACCCGATGTGCAAATCGGGGGGCAACATGGGGTTCAGTGTCTTGCCCAAGGACACTTCGACATGTGGTGGTAAAAGCCGGGATCGATCCACCAACCTTCCGATTGGGAGATGACCGCTCTACCCACTGCAGGGGGTAAAAGACTGATCATAAACAGGTTTTGTTTTATTATTACAATGTACTTTTAAAACACCTGACACAACTAACATGAAAATGAGTCCAAGTGCAAAATGAAAAACCTGCCAGGCACATGTCATTATCGTCTGCCAACCAATAGGAATTGGTTATTCCTCACATCCCTGTTTGTGTCAGACGATCAAACTTACTTTAACCCTGATAATATCAGATAAATACAATACAATACAATTTCACAAGACTCGAGTCCCAAACCAGTCTCAGTCAAGTCTAACATTGTTGTTTGAGCTACAAGTATAACTTGAGTCAATGTCTTAGACTCAAAGTCCCAGTCTCTGCTGCTGAGGTAATGTTTTCATCAGGGTCTGTCTGTCTGTCTGTCTGTCTGTTAGCAGGATAACTAAACTAATTGATGGATTTTGATTAAATTTTCAGGAAAGATCAGAAATGACACAAGGAAGAATTTGGGGGTGATCCAGATTACCGTCTGGATCCAGGAATTTTTTTTAAGGATACAGACATTGTATTTTCTACAATATGTCCACTTGGCGGAGGTCTGCGCTCTTCGGGTGCTTTTCTAGTTTCTGAATGCAATACTATTGGGTTTAGTCCACATTCAATCACACATCAGACTGCAGTAGTTGTAGGTATTTAACTGATCTGACTCCATATAGCATTGATCAGAATAGAAAATCCAGATGCACACTTTGAGAAGCTGCACTTTGGGCTGCAAGAGTGGGCACAGCTCTTTGTATTAAACAGAAATATCTCACACTGACAAAACCAATTCATGTGCAACGAGATCTAAATTCATTCTCTGTCACTTAACTGCAAACAGACATATTTAGTGTACATGGAGAGTCCCTTACAGCCTGAACTGTAATAACAGTCTTTTACATTTTATGCTAGAAAATGATGAACTTATACATTGTAACAAAAAAGTTTAAAATGCCATGAAGGGTGAAAACATGTTTGTGAAATTGTTTCATGCTCCATGAATATCACATTTCTGGTGGCAACAGAAAACAAGTTGATGAAGTTCATCGTGCTTTAAAAAGACTATAAAACATGCTATAAAGGGTTTGGTAAACAAATGGAGGAAATATCAGAACAATGTTACCCTCCCCAGGAGCGACCACACAACAAAGATCACTTCCAGAGAAAGGTGGGTCATTTTTGGATTCATTTCAAAGTCTATGCATCCAACATGGCATCAAAGTACTGAACATAAGCCCAAAAAATGTTCAGAAAAGACTTTAAAGTAGCCGTCGATGTGAGAAAATCCATCCACAGACATCGCAGAGCTGAAACTATTCGGTACAATTCCCCCAGGACGTGGATCAAACATGAGGACGTTTTTCGTCAATTTTATAGTCCGCTGTCCATTTTAAACCTAATTAAGTGCTTCTGTAAAACTGAAAGATCAAAATAAGCATTTCAGATACAAATGTGGTTAATAATTAACAATAAAATTACAGTATGTGGGTTTCCTCCAAACACCCAAAAACTGCAGATCAAAAAATAAATAAGGAAAAAACAAAGCAGGAAGTGACGTACACGGTAGTAAACCTTCATTACTTAACTACAAAAGGAATTTTACAAAATACTGCTACTAAAATGAACATCGGTTTTATACATACATATAAGTACAGTCCAGGTATTTTAATGCTATATATTTTGTGTAGACAGTTCCTTGTTGTTCATTAACAAACAACCGTATCCTAGTTTTTATAACTTTTGCTCTAAATTGAAAATCTATCACTATTATTCAGGAGTCAGTTTGGTAAACCTTTAAATCATGCTGTTCTCACAGAGTTCTAGGTTTGAGAGACTATTTACGTCTTTAAATCCCTCTCTATGGGATTCTGTACTAGTAACAAATAAATGTTGTGAAACTTCTTAAGTTTTATATTTAAATGTTGATCATTGATTCCAAAATGCAATATATCCCAGATATAAATGCACCTGCATGTCTCAAAATGTTTCATATTTCAAAACTTTTAGAGAAAAAATACTTTCAAATCTTCTTCTAAGTAATAAATTCTGCAATAATTCAGTAATGAAGTGACGAGTATGGTGACAATATTTTTGACATGCTTTTATTTTGACTGGAGATCTTCTGCATGGAGTTTACATGTCCTAACTGTGCATGTGTGGCTTTTCTTCAGGGACTCCAGTTTCCCTCCACAGACTAAAAATATCCATGTTAGGTTGATTGTAAAATCTAAACTTGGCAATGGGCATGTGTGTGAGTGGTTATATGTCTCTTTGTGATCATGTGATGGACTGCTGACCTGTCCAGGTGTGACCTGTCAATCGCCCAATAAATACTGGACCCTGAACTGGAACAAGCATGCTATGTGCTGCTGAAGACTCGTCAATGACATCAACTAGTTATCATATGCAACATCACTACCATACCATACCATACCATACCATACCATACCATACCATACCATACCATACCAATTTATTTGTAGAGCACATTTTATAGGGAATACACCGTCCAAAGTGCTGTACATTGAGTACAAAAAAGATTATCGTTTAAAAACAATTACAAAATAAAACAATAAAAACAGTAGAAGCAATAAAAACAATAAAATCTGAATAGAATATAAAAGGTTAAGATGTTAACAGACAAGAAACGAGAGGTTTGTATGTTCTGCGAGGTTTTTTTGGGTATAACAGCAGAACAAGCAGGATCAGCAGCTAAGGCGAGGGCATGCTGTGTTTCTACCGTAGTACACGATGTATGTTTGAACTGAATTCTGTGAATGAGCGTCAGCAGACTTGACTGCAGTAAATCCAGTAAAACTCTTGGAAGACGAGAATCTGGGCCCCGTGTTCCGTTTGTCTGGTCTCACACTAACTAATGTTCCTAACGACTAGGGCTGAACGATTTATAAATTTATGACTGAAATTGCGATTTCTGAAAATGCAATCATATGATTGCCAATAGAGCTGTTTTTTTGTGTGTGTGTGCGCGCGCACACGTGCGCCGCACCTGACTGACCCAGAATCTACACGTGGTTTCCCAACCTCTACACCAAGCTTGTCACTAAGAAACAGCGTGGTATGCATGGACAGGTCATCTTAATCAATCAGGATCAACCTTTTCCTTACACCGTTTTATTGTGTAAAGTGTAGCGACATGGCGGAGAGAGAAGCACCTTGAGCGATTTAATAAGCAAAAGAAACGGCACGTCTGCTGTATGGGAATAGTTTGGGTTTCAGGCTGGAGATGTTCACCAAAAACAGGGTTTGTGTAAAACTTGTCGAGGTAAGGTTGCCACATCAAGAGAAAACATGACCAACTTATACCGACAATTAAAAAAATCACCACAAGCATTTGCATGTTTGACAAAAAAGTCTAATGAAAAATCCAGCAAAAGTGACACGCATTTATTATTTATTTAACTTAAATCTTGTAAAGTTTAAGTTTTGTTGCTCCTTTTTCTATACAACAGTCAAAAGTTGCTTTTAGTTCTTGAATTGCAACAACTACCTCTCTTGTCAAGGACTTTATAGAATATACATGCAATATACATGCATGCATAAACACATTTGAAAATTATTCTTACCCTTAGTTTTCATCTATAGTTTAAATACACAGCATTTACAAAGGCATTCAGTGTTTACAGGTATACTTTTTTTGTCATGTCTGTAAAAATTTAGACTAACTCTGAAGCCTATTTTGTAGAAAATCGTGAACCAAATTGAAATCGCAATATCAGCCAGAAAAATCGCAATTAGATTTTTTCCTAAAATCGTTCAGCCCTGCTAACGACATCTAACAGAATAAGTTTGTAATAAACGACATGCTTTATAAGAAAATATGTCTCTCCTTGTGAAGGGAAAGTGAGTCATCGTAGTTTGTGGGAGACAACGTTACACACTTCTTAGTGGTTTATCAGCATTCTTTTAAATCTATCTCAATTCTACTCAGAACTAAAGATTCCTACATGCTGATCTGCTTGAAAAATACAAACACTGAAATGTTTACAGATGATAACAAATCTCGATGCATTACAACTCATTTCTATCTAAATTCATGAGAAAATAACCTTCAGTTGAGTTGCACAAAATCTATTTCTTTACTTCTCAGGTCTGTACAGTCCGTAAGCTCTGCAGAACCAACACGGTCCATGTTCTGTTCTTTTAATAATGATGATGATGTTTCCAGGTCCAGACCACCTCAAACCTTCTTAAACCTTCAGTTCAATGTAACAGATCATCAATGGAAACCTGGTTTGTTTTGTTTTTTTACAGGTGGTGTGATAAAGATCACAATATTCATGTTTATTATGATTTTGAAAATCCAGTCCTGAGAAAAAAACGTAAAGCCTCTCGGTTTTAGAGTTTTACTGCAAAGTTTCATCTTATTTTACAGTTTATTTCTCATGCTGCTTGAACTGTTGCTGCAGAGTGAGAAGATCCTCATAATGTTGCACAGCTCAGTGTGATCAGCTGATGGTGTAGGTCTGATGGACAGTTTCCATCACATCAGCTCCAACACGCCCATCAACAGCTTCATTCACTTCAGTTTCTAGAGAACAATCAACATACAGCAGTAGCTTGTACCCTATTTCAGCGTTAGACTTTATGATTTGATCATATATACAGTAAAGTTATAGTTAGATCAGTGAAGTATTTTTCCATTAAAGATTTGGATTTAAAAGGAATAATTAAGACATTTACTTCTAGTTTACTAGATGTTGCTCCTCGTGAAACGTCTGAAGCTCTGCAGCTGCCGGAGCCGCCGTCATGCTCGTCATGTCAGCTATACTGTTCTCTCTATCTCTCTCAATCAGGACTGCAGGAAACTTCAGTCCAGCTTCTGAAACCCACAGTGTCCTGATACAAGCCACTTAGATTATAATCACCATCATAAAAATGGTACCAAATTGTGGGTTAGTAAGCTCTTCTTGTGAAACAAATCACATCTGTGATAGAATCAATGAATATGATGCTGGGTGTTGGAACAACCTCCACATACGCAGACTATTTATGACCATCATAAAGCTTGTTAAGTACAATAAACAACAGGGTTATGTTAGAATTAAAAAATGTAAAGACATCAGCCAGATATTTAAAGAGTCCCTTCCATTAAAAACTGTTTTTCTGAGGTTTCTGTTGAATATTTTAGCTCCGCAGGTGTTCTTACCTTCATAGTGGGTGAAAACAGGTCAACAACTTCTCTTTCAGTTTTAATCTCTCAAACTACGCAGGTGGTGATAAAACCAGAGTTCTCCCGAGTCTGAACGGTCTGTATCTGTTTCATCACAACTCCTTTGTTCGTTAGTATTCATCAGCTCCTGCAGTTGAAACCATGCCTAGCATGCTGCTGGCTAAAAGCTGTTAGCATAAGACGTAGCAAACAGGAAGAGAGAACTCCTGATGT
>SSNP01000112.1:730708-762082 GCA_006937955.1 Pachypanchax playfairii | reverse complement strand
GCAGTGGGGCAGGAAACAGTATACCTTGCTCTCATAGGCTAGTTTGTTAGCCAATCTGAATCCAGCAAATTTGAGTAATGAGTATTAATGAGTTGCTGCCCGAAGCCCGACGAATCTTCACGCAAACAGATTGAAATGTCTGTTAATCAGTGTTTCCTCACGTTTTTTAGATCATTTTACATGTTAATACTTCAGAAATAACCACAAAGTTATAAAATTTGTGTGAAATGGCCTCTTTAAACATTTAATAATACTCACCATTTCCTACCAGTTTTGTATGTTCAGAGAGAACGTTAAACTTTAACCATCACAGAGCTGCTAGCATGACTGTAAACTGAGTCTGGGAACATTTTCACTTAAACATTTTAACTATCAGCTTTTCCATAAAACTCACATGTACGTTCAGATTTTCAAAGTAAGACATGCTATAAAGTATACGGTGTTGCATCTAGACCACTAAATACAGTAGTTGCTATACAACCAATCATTATTATCCAAAAGTGATGTGAATAATACTTCATCATCTGCAGCTACCACAGCAGAACCAACGCACACAGCAGCTGTACACCATCGTCTGTGAGTAGCTTTTAAAAGCACAGAAGCTTTTACAGAGATCTTCAGACCTCAGTTAAGTTTTCACAAATCCTAATTGATTCTTCCATCCAAGCATCATAAAGACAGGAAGGGTTTGGAGCAGCAATTACAAAGATGTTTACACTCAACTGTCTGCGATGGCTAACAGTAAGGAGTCATGGAATATTCATGTAAGTAGATGCAGCTGCAGGTATCCATACATAGCACAGTGTGCAAAGAAATCAGCTGTGTTTACGACAAAGATCTGAAATTCTTTCATTTTATTTACCTAAAACATTGTCCTACCAAATGTCTAGAGCTTAGAAAGCTTTTAAATCTGACTTAAGTGTAAAAGCCTGATTTATCACAAATACAGATTTCTAGCAACCTGGAAGAAACTAATCTGAGCACAAAGTTAGGAAATCTTTTGTTGAGTTTAATCTCTGTTGCAGCGATGTTGTTTAAATAAATAAATAAATCTTTGAAACATCTGATTATTTTCTATTTAATTGGTGCCACTTTGCTGAGGAACATACAGCTGTGGGTCAAGCAGCAGAGGTGAGTATGTGGATTACACCCGTGAAAAACTTGCCAAATCTCTGCCAATGCCGAAGCGCTTGTTCTGCTGTTGAGAAAAAAACGTAAAGCCTCTCGGTTTTAGAGTTTTACTGCAAAGTTTCATCTTATTTTACAGTTTATTTCTCATGCTGCTTGAACTGTTGCTGCAGAGTGAGAAGATCCTCATAATGTTGCACAGCTCAGTGTGATCAGCTGATGGTGTAGGTCTGATGGACAGTTTCCATCACATCAGCTCCAACACGTCCATCAACAGCTTCATTCACTTCAGTTTCTAGAGAACAATCAACATACAGCAGTAGCGCTTGTTCTGCTGTTGACTTTAGAGTTTCTGGTAACCCAGGTGCAGCACCTGTGAGCACGGACCCTGAGGGTCCGCATCAAGCATGTTTCACTGATCTGGACGGAGCCCACGCCTGACCGTTCACCAAACTAACCCTAACCCATGAACACTTGTGGATTCAACTCCAGCATGATCCTTGTGGCTGACCTGTGACATGTGGACATGGAGACGCCGTCCCACAGCTGGTGACCTGCATGAGGAGGAGGAGCCAGGACGTTGTGACTATATTTGGTTCTTCTACATTCTACCAAAGCCATAACACAAAAATCTGTGTGGCAGATTTTAAATGTGTTCAACTCTGCTGCTAAATCCACTAATGTCTTAATATGGTATTATTTAAATAAGAAATAAACTGTAAAAGATTTACTGCATTATTATAACCAGGAAATAACTGACCAAACATAAAGTTCCTCACTTTCATGTGAACTATAATAAGTATGATGCACAAGTTTTCTGTTGAGTACATTTACATGCTTTTACTCGCAGGTAGTTTTATACTCTAGTAAAAGTGTAAACTCTTGGACGGATGAAAGTTTTTGCCAAAAATCTTTTTGACTAATAAAGTTCATAATCGACTAGACAAATTGTTCCAGTGACTAAGATGCACCGCAACAACCAACAGAATCACACCAGAGCCTTTAATCGGTCCGTCCTTTCCTTGTCCGGGCTGGGGGAGGTTTCACATTTTAACGGCTTTCACATGCACATGGCAGCCGCAGATTTATAGCATCCAGACAAAGAAGGCGGACCCAGCCCGGCCCAGCCCAGCCCAGCCCGACCCAGCCTATGAGAACATGCACTATTCCTACGATTTTTCACAGTAATTACATGCTGCTGCTCTTCAGGATCATAAAAGACACTTTGTCTCGTTGCTAAGGTGATGGTTAAACGTGACTGCGATGCGGGACCTGGCCCCTTTAAGTCCCCTGTTTGGGATCCTTTTCAGTATTGATATTCAACACACTGATACTGGGACAATGACTATAGCTTCTGATAAATGGTGCAGCTCTAATTACTGCTAATACAAGTACTGAGTTTCCCACAATGTTACTCTAACCCTAAAATTAACTTTAAAAAAATGATGAAAACTATTATAGAACTTTTTAAATCAGCCAAAACAATTTACAGTAAAGAAGAAGAGCTCAATCAGAGTAACTGATCAGTTTTCTGATTAATAATCAGTATTTAATAGCGTTTAATGTTGATTTATAATTCATTTGGAATCACTGAGAAAAATCTGATTTGAACTGAAGTGATCTATCTCCTTGGAGATTAATAAAGTATTGAGATGAATTTATTTTGGTTTTTTCATTAAAAATGAAGTGAAAGGAAATGAGAAAAGTTTTGGAGAAATTCAAAACCATGTGATGTGAAAACAAATAAAACCAGAACCGTTTTGGCGTCACCAGTCTGTTTCTTCACAACTTTTTTCAACATTACAGGAAAAATACTGTCCTGCTGGATGAGTCAGCCATTGAATGAAGTTGACCAGGCCATATCCTCGTCCCTTCCTAACAGGAAACGGTCTGAATCCCAGGTACCCTGATACCCAAAAACAGCCCTGGTAGGAAACCACCCTGCCCCAGACACACGTCCAAAAAGTACATGGAAAAAAACTAGCCGCATTGCAGGACTCACTTTTTAATGAGCGACTTTATTGTGTAAAAAGTGCTAAATGAGTAAGAAGAGTGATTCAGAGTGAAACAGCCGTCTGTAAGTTCTGTGTCAGCTTGAACTCGTTGAGGATAAATATAGAAGAGATTCAGCTGCGACTGACAGACAAACGCTTTCTACTTTCCTCTTTCCTAATTTACTCCGCGTCCAGTTTACAAGCGTCAGAACAAAGGAACATGGTTCCGCTTACCGTCCTTCAGGCGGGAGCTGGACCCGAGCTTCGGTGCGTTGGGTTCTGCGGTTCGGATCCCAGTTCTCCTCTGATCCGTGTGCGTGTGTCAGGATCAACCAGCTGCTGGGCGGGGACTTCAAAAGAAACCCCATCCGACTCTTCAGTTTATGATGCGCACACAGCTGGGCGGGGACTAAACCCAAGCCCCTGGAATTACACTATAATACTGTACTACTGTGCCACTACTAATACTAATACACTACTAATACTAATATTAATGATAATTAACTCCTCATTTTGAGCGCTTATGTTGAGATTTCGGGCACATCTCTACATGGGTATAAGTTAGATTTCTCCCACAGTCAGTACCCAGATGAATACAGTAGTATAGAATATTTGTACTCAGGTAATTCTTAGAAAAATATTTACTTTCCATCAGAGTATTAAACTTTTTAGGTACTGCGAGGTGATTTACGTCCTCGATACCATCTGTTCCTTTGAACAGAAGGTTTTCCTGCTTGTTATAAACATAGTTAGTTTTTCTGGCTGTGGCCCTCAGTAAGTTTCACCATGTTGTTTAAAGAGTCGCAGTGATGTAGGAGGATCCTGTAGAACCAGCACAATGTGATTTAATGTGAGAGGGTAAATTCACATCATCTGCTTTCTTTTTATTCCACCTCTAAAGTTTCAGAGCAGAACTCAGTTTGAAGTCTCCTGTGATTCTTGTCTGAGCAGTTTTTAAGGACCAGATAAAAGTTCTGACTGTTTCTCAAAATCAAGCAACTTCCACAGATACACGAGTCCCTGCCCATCAGTACACTGTTTGACTCTCTGGTTTTTGTTCTGGTGTGAGACTTTTTAAGAACCCGACCCCAAAAAAGGCGTTTTAGCATTTTTAAATTGGATAAAACATTTAATTCTTATACTTGTATAAACCATCTCACAGTCTCACTCAACAATGTCACAACAGTACTGTTTACAATTAAAGATAAATCACTTTTATAAAATAGGGTCAAAAATATAATTTAACTGCAATATTAAAGCTTTAAAATGATTCAGTGTCTTTGCTTTAAAAATAAACAGATACGTTGGGAATGTTTGGAATACATGTGTGGAACATGTTACACTAAACACAAAAACTCAGGGATGTTCAGGTTTAGTGTGACCTTCTACTTCTGAATGAACATGTCCAACTGTTCAATGTTTCAGTATTTTTATACAACTTGTTCTCTAACAAGGAGATTAATGATAAATTCACATCAGCTGTTTGATTTAAACAGTCACATCAGCTGTTCACATCATGTGACCAACCTAACAGCTGATCAACACCTCGACATCAAACAGGATGTTCTCAGGTGGACGTGTCTACTGAGCTCAGAGTGTCATCAGCAGGTTCAACAGAGAGACTGGAAGAGTCTCAGAAAGACATAGAAGTGGACGTCCTTTGTCCATGTTAGTCACATCATTGGGGAACAGCTGTTGTAGACTGAGGTACCTGGAATGGAGGAACCTGGACTTTCTCCAGATCTGAATCCCATAGCAAACCTCAGGGATCAGCTGAGTCTCCATGTAGAGAGACTCTGTAACTCTTAACCCTAGAAGGACCTGTGGATCTTCAAGAAGAGTGTGATGTCACACCTCAGCAGACATTAAGTTGATTTGTGAACAACACGAGACGTCGTTATCAAACTGTAATTGATGCTGAAGGTCACATGATGCGTTACTGAGACATTAATATGTTTTGTTGTGGTTTAAACACCGAATGTTGTTGGATTTAGTTTCAATAAATTGTTTGAGATGATAAATCACCATCATGTTTCTACTGAAATGTCCTACTATCATGATGTAACATCACTGTATGTGAACTTTATATGTTTTCCATAGATTTTAACCAAAAGCCAAATATCCCAAACATTTTGTGAGTAGTGTATATTAACCAGTAATAAAAACTATTGTACTATTGTAAATAAATGTAAATACACTTAGATAGGTGATGATGATGAGATAGATGAAGAGTTGTACCCCCGACACTCACACCATGTTGGGCTTAAATTTAAAAACTGCATTGGAAAGAGTTAAATTAAAACAAACTTTCCAGATCAAATAACAAACAGCTTGGAAGATGAGATCACATATTAATGAATAACAGTTGATGAAAGACCATCTAAAGATTTAACAAACACTTTTCTGGCTCGTGAACATATAAGCCTCAATATTCTGACTCAAGATGATTCAAGACGTCATTTACCTGCAGTGGATTTATTAGTTTTATATGTATTGATTATGTGAGGAAGTCCCTGCACTCGGATGCACTATGGGAGGAAGTTAAGCCCACAGGTGATACTCTGAGAAAATGTTCTACTGGGAAAATATTATAATTACTTTCAAAAGAAACACAATTTCTGTTTATCGTGTTCAAACATTTTTGTTTATCCTTCGACTATGAAAGGTTTAACCTTGGTTTAATGTATAAAATTCAATAAATTCAAATCATTTAAGTTAAATAGCAGCAGTTCATAACAAAAGTAATGTCAAAGCACTAAACAGAAACAAAAAATCTAGTTCACATTAAATAAAGGCAACAAAGTCACACTTGATACAACTGAGCAGATATCTAGTTTTTCATTGTCATTAATGTGCAAAAAAGATAACTAAACTTAAACAAACACTGTTAGTAAATATTTATAAAGGTCTCAGCTAGTTGAATAAGATTTAGCACAAATATGACAAAACTAGAGTAAACAGAGACTAACTAAGCTATGTTAATTTACAATCTGGCATAAAAAAGAAGAAGAATCTTTTATTGTCCCACGACTGAGAAATCAATCTGTAACAGCAGCAAAATGACAAACAATATTATTATTGGTAGAATATAAACTATGAAAAAACAGATGTGCAAAATAACAGCAGCAGACATATTATTAAAGTCAGTTAAATAGTGTAAATTACAGCAGGTATTAAACATTATTGAGTTTAACAGCTGTATTACAGCTCCAGGGATGCAGCAGTCTGTCACTGAAGGAGCTCTGCAGCTCAGCAACATCTTCATGTATGAGCTGGGAGACACCAGAGTCCTTCTGTCTCCCACCTGCACTGGATCCAGGAGACAGAACCAATCTGGTCCTCCTGATAAACTTATCCAGCTGTCGATAAGCTGCTGCTAAAGCCACTAAATGTTTAAAAAAATGAATCATAGGCCTGGGGAAATTTAATTGACATTAATGCGGAGTCCAGATACATCTTGGTAACATTTACTTTTACTTAACAAATTAGAGTATCAGAGTATTGATGGGTCAAGTGCTACTGAGGAGAACCTGCTTTTTACTAAGTCAAAGTAAGAGCAATATTCCAAAAAATCCTATTCATACAAGCATAAAGAAAATATGTTTCCATATTTCTATACCCAGCTCAATTCTTGAATCAGACAGATACATAAAATGATTTATTGGATGCAGCAACTATCAATAAAAGCAATATTTACTTGTACGCAGTAGGTTTGCTAACTCTTTGCTTTTTATTTTAATAATATTCAATGAATATAAATGTGTTCTTTGATTAGTCAGTTAAAGTTTTTAATGTCATTGCGTCTGTAAGACAGATTTGTCGATGGTTCGTTAAGTACTGAAAATACCGATTTTCTTGAACGCATCATTTTTTTAGCCTGTGTTCGTCTCTTCCGTCTGATAACAGCAGCGGAGTTTTAACTGTTTCACTAGGTAATGTGCACAATGTGGCCGCCGAGTCGGGCGGCTTGTTTCTGTCAGTATTATGTGTTTTAAAGCCGGACTGGACGCAGTGTCCTTGTCCATAGAAAGACGTCACGGGACGTCATGTGTCCTCTACCTTTGCTACAGTTAACTAAGCTAACTAGCTGATTGCGCTGAGAAAGGGACGATAGTTTCATGTAGTTGTCGGTAGCACACATGTAATAACAACATGCATGTAGTCCAACGGTGGAACAGGACGTGCCAAGTGTAAATAAAAGATACAAGAGCCCCTTGTGTGTTTTATTTATTATTTAATTCTAAACCAGTGGAAAAATATATCAGCGTGAAGTTGTCCGGACGGGCGTGAAGCTCTCTGGCGCCACCTGCTGGTGCAGCTTTAGAACTTACAACGCTAGTTTTTGCTTATCTGTTGTCACAGTTTAACCAGTGTACATGTTTATATATTGTATATAAACACATCTGACTGAGTTAATTGAGCTAATTGAACAGAAGAAAAGTCCAAGTCTGAGTTGTGAGCGAAATAAAAAAGAATCTTAATGTTTTTTAACATCTTTCTGTTTTTATTCAGCATGAACTTTGCTTTGAAGGTCCAGAACTTGGTCGGATTTTCATGTCGCTTTGCTCAGTTACCTCACAGAAGAAGGTTTTTTACTTCACAAGTAAGTTGATTTTTAAATGCTTTCAACATGTAACAGATGTGTGTGGAGAATTTGTCAAGATTAAATATCAACTGTATTCTGTACTGTATGACACCGACACACCTGCTGCCCTTTGTGTTAACTGGACAGATAAAATGAGCGCACGGCGTCAATCCCACATTTTGCTGTTGTTTTGCAGAATATAATGACATCAAGGCACATCCCTGCAAAAAGAATTGAAGGACTGGACAAGAATGTCTGGTGAGTGGATGCAGAGTGTTTTTGTTGTTTACAGGATACCTGGAGAGTCGTGCACTAACATGTGTTAGCGTACATTGTGCTGTGTTTTGTTTTACTAACAGCCAAACTACCGGTTATATCGTTGTGTATCTTTAGAAACTGTTTTCTGTGACTGTTTGCAGACACAACACTCTTGTGAGGCCTTTGCTGAGCAGTTCAGCAGTTACTGTCAGAAATAAGAGACGAGAATAAGTTTGGAACAAACGCTATAAGAGTTTCCCCTTAAAATTGTAAAGATTGTTATTTGAACTCGTCTGATTTCACTGATGCGACTGGCTCAACATATTTTAGAACACGGTTGTACAGCAACATAGTCATTGTCTGGCTTGTTGCTCATTTATATCGGATTTCCCCCCCCCACACCCACGCTCTACTCTGACATCATCATCCTCTCATAGACCAGGGGTCTGCAACCTTTGGCTCTGGGGCCACATGTGGCTCTTTAGCCCCTCTGAGGTGGTGTCATGATGGAATGTTTTTTCAAAGCAGGTACCAAAAGCAGGAGAATGTATTAAAAATAAAATGTTTAATAATCATATCTTCATATAATCACAATCAATAACATCACAGGGAAATCCTGAAACAACTCTCACGATAAAAAAAAACCTACAGAAACCGGCAGTCCTGCCAAGTGGCTCCTTGTAACTTTGACCAAAATCAACATGAACCTCATTAACAACAGGAAGTGGATCATTTTAGTATGTTTTCCTTCTTTTTGGAGCCACTTGTTCATGAAATGTTTGCAGCAGAATGACACTAATAATATCACAAACAGTTTGTTCTGTCTGTATGAACTGGTACCAGAACCAGAACTGAACAAACAGACTTGAGTTTGACTGTAAAATTCAGCGATCAGTTGAACTTTGATCTGAATCTTTCTGGTCTGCAGTCTGACTCTCCTCAAACCAACATGTTACATCAGACTGGAGACTAATTACATTAAACACAGAAAATAATTTTGCAAATCAAATGGAAACATTCTCCAAATTTAAAGGAAACAGCATATGACGTATTAAACAGTCATTCTTCATATAACAGAGAGAAACAAAGTAAAAGTGTTTTTTATAAACATTTAGGTAATAGATGATCAAACTACATCCATCCAAACATTTTTTACAACAGCTTTTTCCTGCAGGATCTTGTAACATCACAGCCAAATACTGGAACCCTGCTAACAGATGGTGACATTACATTCAAATCTAACACCTGGAGACTGTTGAACAAGAAGCAGAATATAAACCCCCTCACCCCTCCTTTCCAACGGACGCGTCAGCAGCGCGTTACTGGAGCAGCACGTCATACGCAGCTGATAGATACGGCTGTAGTCAATAGAACTCTTTCCACCGCATCCGTCAGCAGCGCCAGACGAACGCGTCTCAGGAGCGACATCTCGCGGCACATACTCGCCGGTTCTATTTTTTAAATGGTAAATGGCGTGTACTTGTATAGTGCTTTACTCAGGTCCTACGACCCCCCAAAGCGCTTCACACTACAGTATGTCATTCACCCATTCACACACACACTCACACGTCTGGTGATGATGAACTACACACATGTTTGTAGCCACAGCTGTCCTGGGACACACTGACAGAGGTGAGGCTGCCAGAAACTGGTGCCGCTAGACCCTCTGGCCACCACCTACGCGTCTGAAACGCATCACAAGTTCGACATTTTGGAAAGAGGAAGACGTCTGGCTTGAAGATCGAGGTTGAAAAACTGTTTCTCACAACCTTGTTTGATTGAGGTGTGGTGAAACAGAGACAACTGCTGAACAATGACACTCCACTACTGGGTTTTTAGACCCCCGCTGTAAACTTTTTTCAAAACTGAAATACTCTCTGAGGGAGCAGCCCTCTGGATCTTTAAATGTCCTTCATATTTACATAAAACAGACAGAATATAAAACACAAACCTTTTGGAGTCATGTTGTAGTTTTTTCTGTTTGTTGTTGTGTATACTGACGAAGTCGCGCGTGATTTTGCTAATCTCGCGTGACTTCGTGTTCTTTCGGTGACAGCTGCATCCCTGCTGCTACGCGCCTGATACGCACCCGGTGGAAAGGACCAAGCAGCAGAATACGCGAGCGAGACGTGCTGCTGCAGTAACGTGCTGCTGATGCATCCGGTGGAAAGGAGGGGTCAGGGTCACAGAATGAGTCTGTCTTTTCTACATCAGTCCAGTTCCTGTCCAGCACTCAGATCAGAGTCTGGAAACTACTTAGGAAATATTTCATGGCTATAGGACCAAAGCATGTGTCATAGCTGTTCAGTTCATTAGCATCTTCTTCCTTCTCTGCAGGGTGGCGTTTACATCAGTAGCAGCTGATCCATCCATTGTGAATCTTGGTCAGGGATACCCAGACATTCCACCTCCTTCTTATGTCAAGGAGGCTCTAGCAAAGGCCACGTCAGTGGACCGCATGAACCAGTACACCCGAGGTTTTGTAAGTTTGAATGACAGCTTGAGGCCTCAGTGTGATTTCCATAACAAACAACACCAAATGCTCCATCACTGCATACTCCCAGGTCTTATTCCTGATGTGGTTTTGTCCCGTCTGGCTTTTAACTCAGAACCCTCTGAATTACAAGTTCTGATATTAAATAAACCTGTTGGTCTCAAGGTTAAACAAAGTCTATACATAAATGATTAGATTAAGTTTGGCACATTTCATTTTTTAAATTTTTTGCTTTCAAATTCCAGATTAAAAGCATAAAGTAAAGTTTTTTTTATTAACAATGTGATGGATTCCTACTAAGCTTTGAGCTGTTAACTTGCAGCACAGTGTGCAGGGTTCCCCTTTAAAATTAAAGACAGTTGATACATGGAGGACTAAAGAGAAAAGAGCAAAAAACTGATAAAATCCAACCTTGTCTGTAGTTTAAACTGTTTATACATTCTTTATGCCTGAAAATTAATATTCAAATAAGTTCTAATTAATATGTTCTGTTTAGTGCTTGAATGATTCTTGGGGAAGAATTAGATAGCTCAGCAAAGAAAAACACTCAAGATCTGAAAATGATCAAGGAAAGTGGATTCGGGTTGGTTCCTGACTTTTCTGCTGTAATTCAGTTTTCTGATTCAAATGTTTTGCTGATTTACTAACTAAAGAACAACTACTAACTAATATATTACACACAACATTACTGACACCCTTTCATTAGAAAGAAAATCTCAAATGGTCACTGACAGAATCGAACATTGCTTTTGAATTGTGGTTAGAAAAATAAAAAACAGTGAAACTGTCCTGGAAAAAAACATGTTAAACTAACGTACAGTATGTCCTGTAATTAGAATCACGGCTGCCTTCAAGCTTTTAATGGGACATTCAGATTGTTTACAGGAACAAACAGGATCCTGTTTGGTATCACTGTGTGCACCACACTGAACATGGACCAGATAAAGCAAAGACCAGAGCTGGTCTGAGGAACTCAGAGAAGACTTTACATCTCCATGACCATCTCCAATCAGCTTCATGTTCCTGTGACCATCCATCCATCCATCCATCCATCCATCCATCCATCCATCCATCCATCCATCCATCCATCCATCCATCCATCCATCCATCCATCCATCCATCCATCCATCCATCCATCCATCCATCCATCCATCCATCCATCCCTGCTTCTTCCTGTTCAGGGTTGCAGGAAGCTGGTGTCTCCAGCAGTCATTGGGTGAGAGGTGGGGGACCCTCTGTACAGGTCACCAGTCCATCGCAGGGCCACACATAGACAAACAACCATTCACACACTCACACCCAGGGACCTAGGAAATTAAGAGTTGCCAATTAACCTCTAGCATGTTTTTGGACTGTGGGAGGAAACCGGAGTCCCTGGAGAAAACCCACACATGCTCAGGGAGAAAATGCAAACTTCAGTGACCAGCTGATCAAATATTAAACAGTATAATGTTGATCCTCAAGAGGAAACGCAGCCTCAAGTTGATGAGACAGACAGAGTGCATGGCCATCAAACAATCCAAAACCACTTAGAAAAAAAACAAAACACCAAAAAGTAAGACTAGAAACAAAAAAACAAAACAAAAAAAATGTTTCTGGAAGAAACTCCTTTATTTCAGTGACCATTGTGAGTTTTTTTAATTGAAGGGTACATAGAGTTTGCTTCATGTCTATCAATGTGGATTTTAACAAATACCTGGAGTTTAGCTGTAGCCAGAAGTGTTACAGTAACATTTTTCTGTGTTGAATGAGCAGGGTCATCCATCTCTGGTAAAGGCCCTTTCTCAGGTGTATGGGAAAGTCTACCAACGCCAGATTGACCCCAACAAAGAAATCCTGGTCACAGTAGGGGGTTATGGGTCCTTATTTAGTGCTATCCAGGGCCTGGTGGACGAAGGAGATGAGGTGAGGACAGTTCAGAGTTCCTTTAACTGTTCATAGGATTCATATACAGTAATGTTCACACTATATATCCTTTCTGACAGGTCATCATAATTGAACCTTTCTTTGATTGTTATGTCCCTATGGTGCGAATGGCAGGAGCCAAGCCTGTGTTGATCCCTTTACGACCTGTAAGTTTTTGAAAAAGATTTTTTATCATCTCAAGCCAAAGAAATACCTGAAGTTACTGATATTTATATCACATATAAACTTAACCTGGTAACATAGGACCCAGAATTAAATCAGAGCATTCTGCACATGCACATAAAGCAAAACATATGATATCAAGTTACCAACCATGCTGCATTATATAAACACTGTAACATTACTGACTGTAGTCAGAGCTGCAGTTGTCTTCTAACAGCACACAGTCATATACAGAAACAAGTTTTTCACCTTTTTTGCATGTTATTAGATCTTTTTGGAAGTTGAATTCAACATGTTTTCTAGAACTGAACTGAACCTTAATGCAACGTTTCTTCTGTAAAATCCTAGAAGTCTGGAAAAAAGACAGGCACGAGCGCCGACTGGTATCTCGATTCGGACGAGCTTTCTGGAAAATTCAACTGCAAGACAAAGGCCATCATCATCAACACTCCCAACAATCCTATAGGGAAGGTGAGTACACATCATCGTCCACTCACTGGCGTGGAACAAGACAAACCAGCTGATGCAGTGTTGCACAGTTCCAGTCTGTCTTCAGGAAGCCTGCTGGCACTCTATGTGAAAACACTGTAGTTCATTGTTCTGCTCAGAGTTAGTCTGTCCTACTTCCATCTGTGTAGCTCAGAGACAGACAAGAAGACACAGTCCTGCCACTCTCAGGAGACTGTGTGGGCAAAGCCTGCTAACTTGATGTGACACAGACAGA
The DNA here is from genome assembly GCA_006937955.1 of Pachypanchax playfairii. Lineage (NCBI taxonomy): Eukaryota > Metazoa > Chordata > Actinopteri > Cyprinodontiformes > Aplocheilidae > Pachypanchax > Pachypanchax playfairii. The sequence continues at coordinate 748,811 of SSNP01000112.1, read as the reverse complement.
TAAGTGTTTCCACCTGTCCTCTTTCTGCAGGTGTTCACCCAGGACGAGCTGCAGATGATTGCAGACCTGTGTATTAAACATGACACTCTGTGCTTCAGTGATGAGGTCTATGAATGGCTCGTCTACAAGGGACACCAGCATGTCAAAATTGGTGTGTTTCCACCTGAATCACTTGTGCTCAGGCTGTGTAATGATAATCTAATAAAGCTTTGTGTTTCTGCAGCCACTCTGCCTGGAATGTGGGACAGAACAATAACGATCGGCAGTGCAGGGAAAACGTTTAGTGTTACTGGGTGGAAGGTAAGAACATGTCGATGTCAGGTCAGGTTTAAATGTTCAGTCTTTCACTGTGTTGAATTTGTCTTCTAGCTTGGTTGGTCTATAGGACCCGAACACTTGATAAAACACCTTCAGACCGTTATGCAGAACAGTCTGTACACCTGCCCAACACCTTTACAGGTATGATAGGCACAGTAATAAGTAATGTAATTAACAAGAGGAACACAAACAAAGATTTTCTGCTTAATGTTTGTTTTTCAGGAGGCAGTAGCACAAGGTTTCCTTTTAAACTATGATTTAATGGGCCAATCTGAGTGTTACTTCACCTCACTGGCTGAAGAACTTGAAGGAAAGAGGGATCGATTGGCCACCATCCTACAGGAGGCCGGTATGACTCCCATCATCCCAGAGGGAGGGTACTTCATGCTCGTTGATGTCACATCTCTGCGTGAGTCACTGCGCCCTGGTGTTAATGTCAAATACTTGTTTCTTAGTATCATTACCCTCCTTCCTATAAATGACAGTGAGACAGTCGTATTGTGTGACAGAAAAGAAGAAGTCTCTGTTTAGACTGGTTTATGCTTTTACTGCATTTGCTGATTTTACTAAATATAACTACATTCTTTTTTGTACTTGAAACCTGCTTTTTACAAACAAACTTTTGGATTTTTAATTCAGAGATCACCCAGACTGCCGTGTCCATGCACACCTCCTCCAGCTCTTTTTTTTCCGTTTAACCTTTATTTTACCAGGAAAGTCCCATTGAGATTAAAAACCTCTTTTTTCAAGGGAGTCCTGGGTTCTTCAGGGGTGACCCTGAACGTTCCCAGGCCAGCTGAAACACAGTCCCTCCAGCTTAACCTAGGTCTTCCTGGAGGCCTCTTCCCAGTGGGATATTCCCGTAACACCTCCAGAGGGAGGCGATCAGAAGGCATCCTAAACAGATGCCTGAGCCACCTCTGGCTCCTCTTGGCATGGAGGAACAGCGGTTCAACTCTGAGCTCCTCCCGGGTCACCAAGCTCGTCACCCTGTCTCTAAGGGAGTGCTCAGCCACCCTGCAGAGGAGAATCATTTTGACTTCTTGTGTCCTGGATCTTGTCCCTTTGGTCATGACTACAGGTAAAAGTAGTTGAATCTGAGGTTCGACTAACAGTCGGATTCTCCTCTCCAGCGCCCTAGAATAGACAGAGGAGACTGATGAGTGTGATCCCCTGTAGTTGGAGCACAGCCTCTGGTCCCCCAACTTAAATAGAGGGATCACCACTTCAGTCTGCCAATCCAGAGGCACTGTCTTCAACCACAAGGCAGTGTTGCAGAGACGTGTCAACCAAGATAGTCCTAAAACATCTAGAAACTTGAGGTACTCGGGACGGATCTCGTCCACCTTTGGAACCTAAGGAGCTGCTCAACCACTTCAACCACATGGGTGAGTCCTTCTGCGAGTCTCCGGTCTTCTCCGAGTCTCTGGTTTCTAATCAGAAGATGTGACAGTGGGATTGAGATCCTCAATGTATTCCTTCCACTGTCTGAAAGCATTTCCAGTTGAGGTCAGTTCCCCTTTGCACTGTAAACTGTGTTGATGAAGCACCACTTCTCAGGTGCCGTACAAATTGCCATCATTTCTTCAAGGCCAAACGTTAGTCCTCTTCCATGGCCTCTCCAAACTCCTCCCAAACTCAAGTTTTTGCCTCTGTGACCTCATGAGCCGCAATTTGTTTGGTCTGCCAGTAGTTGCCAGCTGCCTCAGGAGTCCCACAAATCAGCAAGGCCTAATAGGACTCCTTCTTCAGCCTCACGGCATCCTTTACTTCTGGTGTCCACCATTGGGTTCTGGGGTTGCCGCTGCAACAGGCACCAGAGAGCTTGCAACTACTACTACTACTACTACCACTACTACTGTCATTTAGCAGACGCTTTTATCCAAAGCGACTTACATTGAGAGAACATACAAGCAAGAAATCAAAGAGAAGGAAACAATATAAGGAGGCGGACTGTTTGGAGTCCATTTTAATTCCGACGCTGATACATGAAGTGTATCAATTTTTTTTTTTTTTTTGTAGAGATAAACTCCCAAATCGCTATCATAAATCATAAATCAATTCCACATTAAGACTGAAAGTGTTCTTTAAAGAGGTGAGTCTTAAGTCTGCTCTTAAAAGTAGCTGCCGACTCTGAGGATCGGACCGAGTTTGGTAGGTCATTCCACCATCGGGGGATAACAGAGGAGAAGAGTTTGGAACATGATCTCATGCCACGTTGTGGTGGAAGCGCTAGGCGTCTTTCAGCGGCTGAGCGTAGCTGACGCATGGGAATGTAGGTTTGGATGAAGGAGTGAAGGTAAGTAGGAGCTGTGTGCGTTAGAGTCTGGTAAGCCAGAAGCAGAGCTTTGTATTTGATGCGTGCTGCAACTGGAAGCCAGTGCAGAGAAATGAGCAGCGGAGTGACATGAGCCCTCTTGGGCTGGTTGAAGACCAGACGTGCTGCTGCATTCTGAATCATCTGCAGAGGTTTAACCGAGGACGCCGGAAGACCGGCCAGCAAAGAGTTGCAGTAGTCGATGCGGGACAAGACCAGGGCCTGGACCAGAACCTGTGTGGTGTGGTCTGTGAGGAAGGCTCTGATTTTCCTGATGTTGTAAAGAGCGAATCGACATGAGCGAGCTACGGAGTTAACCTGCTCCTTGAAGGACAGCTGGTTGTCCAGTATGACACCAAGGTTTCTGGCGGAGGTTTTGGGGAACAGCGTGATGGAGTCAAGCTGCACGCTTATCTGAGGAGGTAAGGAGTTACTGGCAGGACAGACAATGAGGTCAGTTTTGGACAGATTAAGCTGAAGGTGGCGATCCCTCATCCACGCCGAGATATCTGAGAGGCAGGCAGATATCCGCATTGAGACGGAGGTATCGTCTGGAGGGAAGGAGAGGAGGAGCTGAGTGTCGTCAGCGTAGCAATGGTAGGAGAAGCCATGGGAGCGAATGATCTCGCCTAATGAGGTGGTGTATAAAGAGAAGAGGAGAGGACCAAGGACCGAGCCCTGCGGGACACCCGTTGCCAGCTCATGCAGACTGGACATCTGTCCATGCCACGAGACTCTGAAAGATCTTTCCGCAAGGTATGAGGTGAACCACGAGAGGACCGGCCCCGAGATGCCAAGCTTAGATAGCGTCGAGAGGAGAATGAGGTGGTTGACGGTGTCGAAAGCAGCAGACAGGTCGAGGAGTACGAGTACTGAGGAGAGACCAGCCGATCTGGCAACCCGTAGTGACTCTGCAACTGAGAGAAGAGCGGTTTCAGTGGAATGGCCTCGCTTAAAGCCTGATTGATAAGGATCAAGTAGGTCATTGTCATGGAGGAACTGTGAGACTTGAGTGAAAACGGCTCGCTCTAGGATCTTGGACATGAACGGTAGGAGCGAGACTGGCCGGTAGTTTCCTACCTGGGCCGGGTCGAGCGACAGTTTTTTCAGCAGCGGAGTGACAGTGGCTTGCTTGAAAACTGAAGGAAAGACGCCAGTTTTCATGGAAGAGTTTATAATGTGGGTTATTGCAGGTTTGACGGCAGGAAGAATGCTCAGCAGGATATCTGTAGGAATCGGATCCAGAGGACACGTGGTTGGATTAGATTCCACTATGAGTCGGGAGACTTCGTCCTCATTCAGTAAGCGGAAGGAGCAGAGCGATTGACCGGAGGAAGGATGGACCAGACTGGGATGGTCAGGCTCGGAAAACTGATTTTTAATGGAGGCGATTTTGTCGGTGAAGTAGGTGGCGAACATGTCTGCAGTCAGCCCGGTGGGTGGCTGAGCAGGTGGAGGACGGAGAAGAGTATTGAATGTCTTGAACAGTTTTCCCATGTTAGGAGCATTTTGGATTTTGTTTTGGTAAAAAGCTATCTTGGCAGCCTTTAAGCAGGATGTGAAGCTAGAGAGCTTTTGCTGGTATTCGGACAATTCAGAGAGATTTTTAGATTTGCGCCATTTCCTTTCAGCTGCTCTCAGACCAGCTCTGTGATCCCTCAGAGTGTCTGTGAGCCACGGGCTAGGACGCTGCCGGGCGGCCAGCTTTGACACACGAGGGCAGACTTCGTCCAGAGAAGAAGCTAGTGAGGAGCAGAGCGTCTCTGTTGCGTCATTTACAGGCAGAGTTGAGAGCACCGAGTGGGAAGGGAGGGAGGAGCAGACATGCTCCGATAGCTGCGAGGGACTGAGAGATTGAAGGTTTCTGCGGTAGGAGACAGTCTTTACTTTTGCGTTAGGTACGTGAGGGATGGAGATGCTGAATTTAATCAGGAAGTGGTCTGAGAGTTGCAGCGGTGTGACTTGCACGTTACCCACAGTGCAGTTTCTGGTAAGTACCAGGTCCAGTGTGTTGCCAGCTCTGTGTTGGGGGAGTCTGGACCAGATTGAGATTGAAGGAGTGGACCAGGGCCAGAAAGTTATGAGCTTGTGTTTTATCGATATGAATGTTCATGTCGCCCATAACAATTAAAGGGGAGTTATCATCCGGAATGTCGGATAGGATTGTGTCCAGTTCATCCATAAATTGCTCCATGTTGCCTCCCGGAGGGCGGTAAATAACCAAAACATAGGCAGCGACGGGCTTAGAGATTCGTACTGCATGAAATTCGAATGAGGAGCAGGTAGTAGTGGTTAGCAAGGAGGAAAATTTCCACATTTTGGAAATCAGGATGCCTGTACCGCCTCCTCGCCTAGCAGGACGAGGAGTGTGTGTGAATTCTGCATCAGAAGAGAGGGCAGCCGGTGTTGCTGTGTTGTCAGGACGAATCCAGGTCTCGGTCAGGGCTAGGACCTGTATATTGGAGAGGTGCGGCAGAGAACTGATGAACTCTGTTTTGTTAACTGCGGACTGACAGTTCCAGAGGCCGAGGGTAACGGAGGATGTGGCAGCCCGACACGCCATGGGCTGGATGAGGCAGTGCGGATTACGTTGTCTATAGAGAGTGCGTCGAGGTCTGTGCCCAACTATGACTGGGATGTGTGATTTGCACATGGTGTCTGTGTAGTGGTTTGTACTTACTTTGCTCGGTGGACTCGCGCAGGTAGACTCGCAGGTCTTGACCCTCTGTGGTCTTAACCGATGTGGGACCAAACACGCTGACGCCTCGCTGATGCTCAGCCTAATGTGTCTGGCTATATACCTAACAATCACACAGTTGATTGGCTAAGCTAATTGCAACAGGCTGACACCTGCGTGACCGCCCCAGTATTACGTAACCCGCGTCACCAGTTTCGCCCGGAAGTAAACAGTAACTGAACTCAGCTCACCTGAATTATCTGCTACCTTGCTCTACTGAAATCCCTGCTTGTTCTGCCGTGAACAGCAAGTTACTCGCTTTTAAACGGGATTTTTTTCCCCTCAAATCACGTGACCCGCGTCACGATTCCTTTCCCGTATTTCCACCCCAGTATTACGTAACCCGCGTCTCCAGTTTCGCCCGGAAGTAAACAGTAACCGAACTCAGCTCACCTGAATTATCTGCTACCTTGCTCTACTGAAATCCCTGCTTGTTCTGCCGTGAACAGCAAGTTACTCGCTTTTAAACGGGATTTTTTTCCCCCTCAAATCACGTGACCCGCGTCACGATTCCTTTCCCGTATTTCCGCCCCAGTATTACGTAACCCGCGTCACCAGTTTCGCCCGGAAGTAAACAGTAACCAAACTACAGCTTCAAGCATTGACAGTAGAGGAAGAGAAAATGGTCCACTCTGACTTCATGTCTCCAACCTTCCTTGGAATCTGGGAGATGCTCTTCCGGAGGTGGGAGCTGAAAACCCAGCGGACAGAAGGTTCAGCCAGACGTTCCCAACAAACCCTCACTATATTTTTGGGCCTGCTACGTCTGACAGGCTTCCTCCCCTTCCACCAGATCCAACTCACCATCCGGTGGTGTTCAGTAGACAGCTCTGCCCCTCTCTTCACCCAAGTGCCCAAGACATGTGGCCAGAGTTCAGTGTTAATCATCGACCTCTGGCCTAGGGTGTCCTGGTGCCACTTGCACTGATGGACACCACTCTGCTCAAACATGGTGTTTATTATGGACAAACTGTGACCTGCACAGAAGTTCAAAAACGTAACACCACTTGGGTTCGAACCCAGTTTCGAATCCAGAACCTTCTCACTGCAAGGCAACAGCTCTACCAACTGTGCAGCCCCGTTCTTTAATCTAATTGAAAAAAATAAAAATGAAACAAGATCAAGCAAATTTGTTTGTCAGACACATATTTTAAATGTTAGTTTTTGTTGATGATCACAGGATCAGAATTTTGAAAAAAATAAAATAAAATCCAACTAACAAAAAGTCTTTAAATAGATAGATGATAGATAATTGAAGAGAATAAGCTTCTTTAGATAATCATATTTCTGCAATCTAACAGCGTGTGTGTGTGCGCGGTGTGGTGTGTGTGTGTTACTGTTACACTATAAGATCATTCTATAAAAGATCTATATAATCTATATAGAGCTATATAAATTCTATATAAGAGCAACTATAAAATGGACTATGTGACTGGAAATGTTCCAAAATGCCCAGATTTCCATCACCTTTATTTTGAAAGGACTATTAAGTAACAATCCAATATCAGGTTTAGTCCTTCTAACGAGTCATTCTCATTTTTTAAACGCCTCATCACAAACGCAGACGTAACATCCAGCTGACCAATAAAGTACTGAACACATGTGATGATGTTTTTTTATCACATATCAACTTGATGAAACTCTGACTTCCACTTTTACTCCAGTTCATTTATTTTAGCTTTTTAAAGTCAAATGTTGCTAAGGCTAATCCTTTGAGTCTTACAGATGGTGATCAGATTTTACACTCTGTTTATCAGTGTCCACCCTGCTTTCATTGTAGGTCAGGATCTGTCACATATGACGGATGATGAAGCCTACGACTACAAGTTTGTAAAATGGATGATTAAAGAAAAGGTAAGAAGATTTTTACACTTGTATTGTTGTAGTTTTTTTGTTTTAATCTGTGTAGTAACGATTTTTTTCTTACAGAAATTAGCTGCTATTCCTGTCACAGCATTTGTTGGAGATGAGTCTAAGAAGCAGTTTGAGAAATACATTCGTCTTTGCTTCATAAAGGTAGATGGATAATGTGTTACAATGCTGTGCAAAAGTCTTGAGCCACCCCATAGTTGTCTATATTTTGCTTCTTTTAATCAAAACAGATCAGCTATATCTCTCCAGTTATGTGTCAGGTGTTTGGTGTCAGGGTTCCAAACTTTTCTATGGTCACAGGCGGAGAGAATCAAGTACCTGGACTTCAGACTGCTTCTACAAACATAGTGAAAGATTGTGTCGCTGTCAGGATCTGCGTGAATTGGATGCTACTGTGATAGAATGCAGCCTGTCCAACATGAAATTTGGACATTACTAAATATTCCACAGTTAACTCTTGTATCATATTATAATAAAAATGAAGCAGTTAGGAACAACAGCAACTCATCCACAAAGTGGTGTTCCAGCGCGCCATCAGAGAAGACTGAGGAACACAGTGAGTAGAACTCAGAAACAGACCTCCAAACATCATGTGACCTTCAGATTAGCTGAAGAACAGCATGTAGAAAACTTCATGAAATCACTTTCAGTGGTTGAATTACCAAGTGCAGCACTAATCAGGTAAACGAGGTGGAGAGAGACATGGGAGGGAAAAACACTCAGGGAGCAGGTGAGAGTCAATAACAGGTGGGTATGAAAAAGGCTGAATGATATAGTAGGTGTAACAGCCAATAAAAACAGTCCTCGTCTTTTAATCTTACATCCAAGTCCGTGATTTAAAATCCACATCTGAAATACAGTACATGGCGTGTGTGACAGACAGAGCCAAGATCCAAAATCTATAGTCTGTGATGGGGAGAGAGATCCATGAGGAGTCAAGCAACAAGACGAATTGTCCTCAGGCAAAGGTCAAAGGTCTGTACACTCTGTAGCAAATAGACTGAACTGACAGAAGTCAGACTGCATCTTTAATAAGTCGGGGACAACGAGGTGCTGGTTCTGAGCAGCTAACGCACACAGGTGAGTTGGATCCAGGTGAGAGACAAGACTAATAATACATGAATCAGGAACAGGAAGTTCTGACCTGAGTTCATGACAGAAGACCCATTCTGACTGGTGTGACATCAGTCTGATAGAATGATAGAATGCTCTCACGCATTCAGCTGAGTGTCCCTTCCCACCGGAGGCGCTTCACTCTTGTAAATCCAGCTGGTCCCAGGAGAAAGAAAACATGTACCCAGAAGGTATTTGGCTTATTTTCACACCACCTACAGACTTCAAACCCGTCACAGGTACTGTATTTTTTCGTAGTCTCACAAAGGGAAATTGGCATTATGCTAACAGCTTTTAGCCAGCAGCATGCTAGGTGTGGTTTCAACTGCAGGAGCTGATGAATACTAACGAACAAAGGAGTTGTGATGAAACAGATACAGGCCGTTCGGACTCGGGAGAACTCGGGTTTTATCTCCCCCTGCGTAGTTTGAGAGGTAAAAACTGAAAGAGAAGTTGTTGACCTGTTTTCACACCCACTATGAAGGTAAGAACACCTGTGAAGATAAAATATTAAAAAGAAACCTCAGAAAAACTGTTTTTAATGGAAGGGACTCTTTAAACACACTCCTAAAGCTTCCGTAGGATCTGCACAGGAGAGTTGAAGGTGTTATAAAGGTGGGCCGACTCCATATGACAGATTCAATATGATTATAATCCATTGCTGGGTTTCACATGATGTAGCGTTGACGTCACCAAATGCAGATGGGGGTCAGGAAGTAACCGCCGCTGCACAGAACCCTGCTGAACTCTGCTGATTCGGCTTCAAAATGCCCAAAATCTGTGCAGTCTACGGTTGTTGCAACCGCTCTAATCGGGAGAAAGACAAACATTTTTTTCGTGTCCCGAAAGTCGTGTGCTACAAAGGTCTTAATTTTAAAAAACACTTACCGAAAGAAGACGGCAGAAATGGATCACTTATCTCGAGCTAAAAACAAGAGGCGCAGAAACGGACAATGCTAGAGTTTGCAGTGATCACTTTCTAAAAGGTTTAATAAAAGGGTTTAATAAATGTTCTAGTGTTTTAGTGAACATTTACTTAGAAACACATCTACAAAAATGGCTGGTAAACAAACCACATTTTTAAGAGGGGTTCTGTGGATCTCTGTGAATGGTTGACCTACGTTATAAAAATATATAAATAGAAATTACTTAAAAAGAAATTTGGATTTAAAAAGGCATAATAAGGTATTTACATGTAGATACTAGCACATAAACACACTCGTTATTAGCATTAGCAATAGTATTATTATCATGAATTAAAAGTAGCACAACTCACGACTTACCCGTGTAAAAACAAGACGACAGCCATTTAAAGCGTCTCTGGATCCTAAATCGTTGACCCAAACTGATATAAAATAGTTGTAGACTTCCAGGCTTTTGAAGGCTTTCATTTGATTTGCTGTGTAAAAAGAGGTGTGCAGGACGAGAGTTTATGTCGATAGCTTCAATACAGGGTAAATCCTCCAGACTGTATTTAAAGTCTGATCTTTTTAAACTATACGGGTCATAACCTAAATAAAGATATATTTTTTCGCAATATCGTGTCTATGCTAGTCCATTTAAAGCCTTACTATAGTTGCTTTCCGACATCGCGCTGTGTTGTTGTGGCCAAGTGAAATACTTCCTGCAATAAATTCATGTACATGTAGACGTCCCAGTACTTTTGGGAGGATAGTACGGATTTCAGGACCTGACATTGTTTCCTGTTGTTCTCTAATTGTCCCACTGAGTTTTAACATTATGGATTTATTCCATGTTTACAGCTAAAATCACTTTGTTACTAATCAGATGCTGTTTTGTATCTGTCACACATGAGAAGAAAAATGTAAAGAAACGATGGATGACTCAAGGCTTTTTCACAGTACCCTACTTACCAAAAAACACACAGCACCATTGTAATTACATACAATTAGTGATTGTTGGCTGTAGATTTGTTTCTTTTGAGACCCGTGTTGTTCTTATTTTACAGAAAGACAGTACGTTGGAAGCAGCAGGAAACATCTTAAAAACCTGGAGAAAAGTTTAACTGCGTGTGGAGTCGGAGGACCAGATTCCTTTAGCCAAGCTAAAGGAACGAAGATGAACTACAGATGAACAAGCAGTGATCCAGAATCTCACACCATGAGGATTTATACTGAATAAAGAGTTTCAAGATTCAAAAGACTGTAATGATCCCTGAGAGAGATGATTTAACCTGTTAGAGCAGCTCTCAGAACAAAGGACAGAAATATTTCATTAAAATAAATAAAACACACTACAGAAAACTCACAGTTTGTCAGAGGTGGCATGTGACAAGAAAACAGCAAGAAATGATGTGACTGATAGTTGTCCTCTTCCCTCCCCCGTCACAGAAAGGGGAGGAGTTTTACGATTTGGTGGCCTTACACTCTCAGAAATAGAGGTACGAGACAAGAACATTTTTGTACCTATAGGTAAATTGTTCCCTCAAAAGTACAATATTGGTCTTTAAAAGGTCAGAAATGTCCCTTTGAGGGTTAAAATTGATATAAAGTACAAATTTGTACCATTTCAACTGCACCTGCAACCCTGGCCAAGGCTGGTTAATCTCTATTTTATTAAGTTTCATCCATCATTTTCAATATTATGATTTACAGTGGGGCAAAAAAGTATTTAGTCAGCCACCAATTGTGTAAGTTCTCCCACTTAAAAAGATCAGAGAGGCCTGTAATTTTCATCATAGGTATACCTCAACTATGAGAGACAAAATGAGGAAAAAAAATCCAGAAAATCACATTGTCTGATTTTTAAAGAATTTATTTGCAAATTATGGTGGAAAATAAGTATTTGGTCACCTACAAACAAGTAAGATTTCTGGCTTTCACAGACCTGTAACTTCTTTAAGAGGCTCCTCGGTCCTCCACTCGTTACCTGTATTAATGGCACCTGTGTGAACTCGTTATCAGTATAAAAGACACCTGTCCACAACCTCAAACAGTCACGCTCCAAACTCCACTATGGCCAAGACCAAAGAGCTGTCAAAGGACACCAGAAACAAAATTGTAGACCTTCACCAGGCTGGGAAGACTGAATCTGCAATAGGTAAGCAGCTTGGTGTGAAGAAATCAACTGTGGGAGCAATTATTAGAAAATGGAAGACATACAAGACCACTGATAATCTCCCTCGATCTGGGGCTCCACGCAAGATCTCACCCCGTGGGGTCAAAATGATCACAAGAACGGTGAGCAAAAATCCCAGAACCACACGGAGGGACCTAGTGAATGACCTGCAGAGAGCTGGGACCAAAGTAACAAAGGCTACCATCAGTAACACACTACGCCGCCAGGGACTCAAATCCTGCAGTGCCAGACGTGTCCCCCTGCTGAAGCCAGGACACGTCCAGGCCCGTCTGCGGTTTGCTAGAGAGCATTTGGATGATCCAGAAGAGGATTGGGAGAACATCATATGGTCAGATGAAACCAAAATAGAACTTTTTGGTAGAAACTCAACTTGTCGTGTTTGGAGGGGAAAGAATGCTGAGTTGGATCCAAAGAACACCATACCTACTGTAAAGCATGGGGGTGGAAACATCATGCTTTGGGGCTGTTTTTCTGCAAGGGGACCAGGACGACTGATCCGTGTAAAGGAAAGAATGAATGGGGCCATGTATCGTAAGATTTTGAGTGAAAACCTCCTTCCATCAGCAAGGGCATTGAAAATGAGACGTGGCTGGGTCTTTCAGCATGACAATGATCCCAAACACACCGCCCGGGCAACGAAGGAGTGGCTTCGTAAGAAGCATTTCAAGGTCCTGGAGTGGCCTAGCCAGTCTCCAGATCTCAACCCCATAGAAAATCTCTGGAGGGAGTTGAAAGTCCGTGTTGCCCAGCGTCAGCCCCAAAACATCCCTGCTCTAGAGGAGATCTGCATGGAGGAATGGGCCAAAATACCAGCAACAGTGTGTGAAAACCTTGTGAAGACTTACAGAAAACGTTTGACCTCTGTCATTGCCAACAAAGGCTATATAACAAAGTATTGAGATTAACTTTTGTTATTGACCAAATACTTATTTTCCACCATAATTTGCAAATAAATTCTTTAAAAATCAGACAATGTGATTTTCTGGATTTTTTTTCCTCATTTTGCCTCTCATAGTTGAGGTATACCTATGATGAAAATTACAGGCCTCTCTGATCTTTTTAAGTGGGAGAACTTACACAATTGGTGGCTGACTAAATACTTTTTTGCCCCACTGTACATGTTGGTTTTAGACTTCAAAATGTGGCATAATTTTGCTGTTTTAGTGGAACAACTTTGTATGGTACAAAAATGGACCTGGACTACAGGGTACACCCCCAGCGACAAGAATTTGTACCCTTCTTGTCGCTGAGGGTGTACCCTGTAGTGAAAGAAAAATGGAGGAAAGAAAAAGATGGTGAAAAATGAATTACAATACATGAAGTTTTTAAATTAGGTTTAATAAAGTTTTTAAATGACACACAGTCCTCAACGAACAAATTCAGTCCTGAATGTTTGTGAAGCTAAGAAACATGTTGCTTCATGATAGATCCAAACTGCTCTGGTAAATCTTTAACTTCCAATGACATGTTTTATAGTTATAATTTTAACATTTACTAAAGAACTTAATGAAAACACATTGAAAATGTCCGAAAATCAAGAGTGTGCAGGTTTAATTACTACTCTGCACCACCAGAGGGAGACAAAGTACATCAGAACAGAACCAAGGTAAACGACGTTGTTAGTTTATATCAACTAGATTTAACAAAAAATTGGGCAAAACAAATTCATGACAAATATTTTTACATTTAAGAAACATTCTTATAAGAAGACAATATGGCTGCTGTCTTGGAGGATGTGAATATAAAAGTGATGTAGATGTTTGATGAACCACCTCATGACGAGCAGCTGAACTCTTTCTGGTTTAACATTTTGGACCCGTGAAAACAAAAATGATTCTATAAGAATAGTTTATTAAACTCCCTCCATTTTCTACACCTGAGCAGGGTGATGGGGGTCACTTCCTGTCTCCAGCAGTCATGTGATGAGACGTGGGTTAAACCCTGGACAGGTCATTCATAAAACCTCTGATCACAATGTTTTCTTCTTTTTTTAATATTTGCACCAGTGCTCTACGCTGTAGAAGGAGTGGAAGTATGACATGTTGACATTTATCATGAGCTATAAACAACAGTAGAGGAATGTCTGTGACGTTGGTCTGTAATAACAGCTGACGCATCTCTCTTCAGATGTTTGGATTATCTGCCATGATGGTACAAATAATGGTGACAATCCCTGCTGCGGTAAATACCCGTCTTCAGATTATCTCCAGTCAACAGCAGGTACACCAGCATTTAATCTAGAGGAGGTTTTATCTCATCAAACTCTTTTTAATTGTAGTTTCAGAGTTTATAGTTGGTGTTCTGAGCTACTTAGCATGAAATTGTGCTGCTGGGAGAGATGAGGGATTTTATTCTAGATAAATGTTTGGAAAGTGAGGAGTGTTGCCCTCTCTGACCCCCAGAATAACATCAATACAATTCAATTCAATAATACTTTATTAATCCCCAAAGGGAAATTAACCAAACACCAGGAAGACGTGAAACGGTTGGTGTTTCCATGCTGATGGTGTCATTTCAACTAGATGTTGTAGAACTAAATACTCCTGCATCATAATCTGCAGATGCATTTCTGTTTCAGTCTGTTTTCTCTTCATCGTAACATCGTGGTTAAACAACCTGCTCACTGTTTTACCTCTTCTACCACTATAAACCAGTTAACTATGATCTGGGTTTAGTCTAATGAAATATTAAAATGAGAAATGTTGAAGTGTGTTTCTGATGAATGTTCTAAACAATCAGTTTCTATTAGTTATAGATTGAATAAGTTCAAAATCTCATTTTTAAGTCTAAAGTCTTGTGTGAAAGACTCAGATCTCCTCCGTCTCACAGTAATTATTTATTATTCTAAATGTTCTTTTTGTCCATTTTGTTTGACATGGTTATTTCCTTTAAACTCTGCGGTCGGTCATGTTTTAGATACTGGAGTGGTTTTAGCTTGTTGGTCTTGTCAAACCTAAAACGATTATCTCTTCAAACTGAGAGATTTCTACATCAGGTAAGATTATAACCAGGGGTGCACATAATATTTTTGTCCTGGTTCTCAGAAGAGAACCTAGGGTTGTTACTTGGTCCTCACATTTTTAAATGTGTCTCGCTGTGTCTCTTCCGAGCTCCTCTGCTTTGTTTTTGGTTTCATCAAGCTTCAAATTCAGTCTGTTTACTTTACCTGGCTCTATATTTGTTTCAATAAAAATCCTTTAATTGTTGAAAAAATCAAGAGAAACCAGTAAAATATAAAAATACTGGTAAAAAAAACCCTTCAGAGTTCAGGTTGGATTGTTTACAGGTTTGATTGTTCACTTTAATCTACATTTAACAGTTTGGTGTTGAAATTTATTAGTCAGCTGTTGGAGCTTCTGTCATTTACTGTAACAGTTTTTTGTTTTGAAATGATGAGGATGTTTGTAATGTGATGCAGTCAGATAAAAAGATACACTGGACAGTTATGGGGCATTGACTGCATATCCCATAGTGCTTTGCGCGCATTCAAAATGGCGCGGATCACAGACAAATACGCTGATACTGTTGATTAAAACAGGTGGTTTTCTGTATTTTATACACGTCTGTGCCACGATGGTCTATTTGTCTTATTCAGTGAATTTTTTCAGTTTTGACGCGATGCAGAATCCTGCAGTCAGCTGCACTGATCTGACTGACTGAAATCCGTCACACTGGCAAACTGATACACAGAGACAGAGAGAGACGCAGCATCAGCTGATCAGCTGGAACTTCGGCGCTCTGGCTGAGAAACATATCAGTCAAACAAAAGAAGTCAACGGGATTCTTCATTTATTTGACAATGAACCGCCTCTGATTAACCTAAAAATTCACGCAGCTCAGCCAAACCAATGTTGAGTACACAAACGCTTGTTGCAACTTTTCATCTGGTGCATTTTATATTTTGACAGTGTGTGCGGACCTGCGGACCACTTATGTGCACCCCTGCTTATATTTGTTCCTTTCCTCAGAACGTTTCAGCATGTCCATTCAGTCAAGCTGAACACGTTCAACACTCTGCAGCAGATGTCCGAATCTCATGATGCTACTTTCACATCTTTCACATTTTACAGAACGTTTGCATGAACTCAGCTGTGATGTGACGCGTCCCTCCAGCTGCGTAGAGACAAAATGCTGCAGGTTTCTAATACAGTGTGAGAACTGATGCTGGAAACACAATAACAGAGACAAATCTGAATATGATTATAACACAGACTGTTATCAGACATCCTTAATGTGCACGTCCCCGTGGATTAGGTGTCTGTCCGCATAACACCATCATAATTTATGTTAATTATGATTATTGTGCTAATAATCTAACGTCACAATCCTCTTTATGAAGGACGATTAAGGTTACTGATGCCCTTCAGATGAGAGCAGATGTTTGTGCAGCTCCGTACGGCCTGTAGAGGGCCACGTTGGACATGTTGGACATTACGTCCTGTCATTACAGGGTTTCATTACATGTGTCTACCAAACCTTCATCCTCTGACTTTCTTACTAGCAAAGGTCATCGATAACGTCACACAACAGACTATTTAAACATTTTGGGGGAACTAGTTTGACACTATAAATGTGTCTCCAGAAGTGTCTGACATGTTTGAATGGTCCTGTTTTGTCTTCAGGTCAGTCTGATGTCTCTCATCAGGATCCTCGTTCCTCAGTTGATTAAGTTCCCTCCAGTTTTGTGTTGTAGAGTCCGAGCAGCATCATTATCACTGGAACATTATCAGGAGTTGCAAAAGACTGATTTCACAAGCTGAAATCAATTTGTCAACTTGTTGGAGAGTTTTTCAATAACTGTTGTGAAAAAGCAATTGTTTTCTGCAGCAGAGCTGAATTATAATTGGATTGATTTAGTCTGTATTTAAATGAAAACAAATGGAACTTTCTTCGTTGGAATGATGACTTAAAGGGAGTCGGTGAAATCTTTATAAAATTAAGAATCATTTCCTGCAGTAAACTGTGTCACAGCCGAATTCCCACAGACAGTTAAAATGACTCAGGGGATTAAAAAAGGATCAAAATAAAGTACTAATCATCCAAATCACTAAAACATTTCTATTAAAGTATCTCTGCAGCATTTCCCACCACATTCTGTTCCATTGTGACAGACATAAATATCTGTGAGAATTTAAAGGGTGCACCACTGCCCCCCCCCCTTCCCAAATGATGTCCTCTCTTACACAGGCCATATGGCGGTGTGCGCCCCACTCCACTGCCAGCCCCTGCTCTCTGTGTGCAGGCTAACAGCTTGCTGGACACATAATTAATTTGCCTCAGCGTCTGCCATTTATTTTCCAACCTACATTTTGTTAATTGGACAAAGGAGGTTCAAATCCTGTGACTGTTTCTAGGTATGTTAAGGCTACTAATTGTGTAGGATGTACATGATAAAGCTGGCTTGTGGGACTGAGGAGATGAAGGGGGGGTGAGGGGGGGGGGTAATGGGGAGGAAGTTTCTACTGGTGTGTTCTGTAAAGGATGAGAGTCCAAAACATGGAGCTTCTTCAGGAAAGTCTTTGAACTGCGAGGCGATACTGTCATAATATGTCATCTCTGTTGTCCTGTGTTATTTACAGCCTAATACAAGTTGACACCCCCCCCCCCCCTTTTTCTGTTTTCCTTTTTATTTAACTAAGCAGTAGAGAAGCAGTTGAATCAGACTTGGAATATGAATTTAAGTTAATTGACGAGTAAATGCAAATGTTATTAAGAGCCCGATGTGTGGCGTTAATCTCTTCAGTGCCCTTTTGTGTGTGTGTGTTTTGTAAACATCAAAGGATGATGATGAAAGTTATCTAAGTGATCAGAGAGATGGAAAACACGTATCAGAAGAAAGTGTTAATTAGAAATGTTGAAAATAAACTTTGTCTCCTTTTCAGTTTCGTTTCATTAAGTTTGTTCTTTGTGAATAATTAAAACACCCAAAATACTAAATACTCAGACAGCTGAAAAAGATTAGAAACATATAGAAACATCACGTGAAACCATGTCATGAGCTGCATTTCAGCTGCTTTTTGATGTCACAGCTCCTTCTGTGTGTGTGTGGGGGGGGTGGGGTGTGTGTGTGTGTGTGTGTGTGTGTGTGTGGGGGGGGGGGGGGGGGGGGGGGCATGATGGAGATGATCCAGCATGCCGGTGCCTGCAGCAGCTGTGTTAAAGGGCTGTTCACATGTCGTCCCTCAAGCAGAGCAAAACTGGGCATGTTGTCCGTAGCAGCAATCCCTGCTGTAGTTAATCACCTGCCTAACCCCCTCCACACCCGCCCCCCCCCCACCCCCCCACCCCCTTCTCCAGCTCTTCCTCTCAGTCATTTCGCCCCGCACTGATTTTGCAGGCACAGATTAATCAGAGCATGGGGGCCCTTGATGAAATTTTTGTTGTTATTGTTCCCAATTTTAGCAACATCTCTTATTGTCTTCATCATTCATTTGCGGGGGTGGGGGGGTGGGGGGGTGCGGGGACGGGGGTGTCAATTATGCAAATCATGTTGCACACTTTTGCAGATTACTTAATTTATTTGTCATTGTTTCTGGGAATTGAATTAATATTATAATACTCATGTTTTCTTTAGTTTTCAGAAGCTTCGTATGAATTGGATCTTCCCTCTAGCTGCCCCCCCCCCCCCCCCCCCCCCCCCCCCCCCC
>SSNP01000112.1:718589-730607 GCA_006937955.1 Pachypanchax playfairii | reverse complement strand
CCCGTCTCATACTGGATAAAGACCGTCCACGTCCCGTCTCATACTGGATAAAGACCGTCCACGTCCCGTCTCATACTGGATAAAGACCGTCCACGTCCCGTCTCATACTGGATAAAGACCGTCCACGTCCCGTCTCATGACCACGAATTAAATCCAAATTAATTCATAACTGACATTCAATTATGAAGCACACGGTTATGTTTGAATCTGTTTCCTTTACGTTTCAGGAATTGGTTTTTCAAAGAGCAACATGGACAGAATGAAGGATACCGATTGGATCTAAGAGACGTGGGAGAAATGAAGCTTTTATAGTTCACAGTGTTTCATTATTAAACATCTGAACCTGTAAATCATGACACCATCGTTACATCTCTGACACGATAAGCTGCAAGTCTTAGTGTTGCGGTCCATTGTACTTTCTCCTGTTTGATGTTGCTTGATAATTCTGCTTCGGGTTGTAGATGGACTGATTATTATTTGGTCGTCGTGACTGAGTCCCACATTTAATCATTTGCAACGTCAGAGCAAATAATCAAATATAAATACAAAACTAGAAGGTTTGAAATGAAATAATATAACAGAGTCTGTTTAGCAGTTAGAAACATCTGCTTGATGCTGCTAAGATCACCACGTCCTTCACCTTTAATCATCACTTTGTTGACTAATTTGTAATCTGTAGAAATAAGAAGAAGAAATAAAAAGTCAGACAAAGAAACCTGATGTGCAAAATGCCGTCTTTAAATGATTATTCCATTTATTCCAGGCAGTCTGTGAAAAGTGACGGTTCTCTAAAGCCCTTCAGACGTGAACTTGCTTCGTGTTATTGTCCTGCTGTGTCCACGTCTTGAACTTATGACTGGATTTTCAGGTAGAGGAAGAGAAATCATGTTTCATTTGTCTCTACAGCATCATGGTCACCATCAGCATGTTTGACTGTCAGTGTTTTATGAAGTGAAATGTGTTTGTTTTCTACCTGCTGTAACAGGATGCTAACCTTCCATAAAGATCCTCTTTTATCTTGTAAGTCCACATTGTGCTAAAAGTTCTGAGGCTCAGCCAGATGTTTTGTTTGAAGATGTGAGACGGGTCTTTGTGTTTTGGTCAGCAGTGGTTTTCACCTCTAAACTCAGGTGCAAGTTTTACTCATTATTGAATTATGAACACTGACCTTAAATTAGGTAATTAATTAGGTAAGTGAGGCCTGCAGCGTTTTACATGTTGCTCCCATGTCTTCTGTGTCCTGGAAGACACAGTGTCATTCTGTAATTTTAACAGACAATTCTAGGAAAGTTAATGAGTTATTTGTGGATAAAGGCTCCACTGTGGTTTCCTGCAGTTCCAAAGACTTATGGTGCGTTCACACGGGCCACTTTGTCAACGTCAAGCAACGCTGATAACGCTCCAAATTTGACGTTTGAAGTTGAAGCTCATAACGCCTGCCAGTCAGAGAGCATAGGCGTTAAAGCTCGTAAAGCCTGACCGAAAAAGAGCGCGAAGGCGGGGCTTCCTTTGTTATCGGATGTTCGGAGCTATGGTGGATCATATTGAGACAGTGGCTTGGATTTATTTACTTCATTGATCTAGACAACGTCGACGTTGGGTGCATCAGCGCCGTTTGTGGATACACCCCATTCTTCAGATGCGTTCTGAGTTTGGTGAGTTTAACCATTTGCTCCAGGTGCTACGTTTGGATGAGGTTAATTTATCTTCCATTTTGGCTGATCCCGCTTCTTTCCGGCTACGTGCTGTGACGTCTTACGTCACTACGATGAGACGGTCTGATTGGTTGACATGCCGCTTCAAGAGCGTTATCAACGTCAAAAGTTCAGCTAGCTGAACTTTGAGCTTTTCTAGCGTTTCAAGCGTCAACGCCTGAAACACTAGAAAAGCTTGAAAAGTTGCCGCTCATAATGCTCCCAAAGCGACGCAGAGCCGTTGACGTCTGTCTGACGCCCGTCCACCATAGACTTTACATATAAACTTGCTGCTTATGAAGTTGATGGTTGGGCCGGTGTGAACGCACCATTAGAAATAACTTTCTAACTCTTTCCAAACTGATAAATATCAATGACTTTCTTTCTCATCTGGTCTTGAAAAGGAGGCAAATACTTTCTGACATATCAGGATTGTTCTTTATCAGACTCTGAAATTCTTAAAATATAGTCTTAGCTGTGCAGAAATGAACCAGAACATACAGAACAGATTAATTTGTTACTGAACAAAAGTAAAGCTAAAATTAAAGAACTGTATGTGAAAGTCCACTTGTTTGTTTCCATAGCAGCAGGAGCTGCTCATCAAACATACGATACAGATACAGATGATTGGTGAGTGGGACTACCTCTAAAGTCAGTTCACAGATTTTATCCAGGGACAAGTGGAAGTCCCAGGAACTGTTCAAACCCAAGAACAACAGCGAGCACATTAAATATGAAAGTTCATGATAAAACAGAAGAAGAAGACTGAACATACTCGTTAGGGGTTACCAGGAGAAAACCTTTGATCTTTAAAAAGAATGTTAGAACATCTGAATGAGCCACAAAGGTAATGTCTGTGATGTTTGACCACAATGCACAGCAACACATCTGGCAGAAACACATCTGGCAAAATCAGAAATGTAAACAGTGTCTGCTGCGGCTTGAAGAGTGAGTACTCTTAACTGTTTTTAAGTGAGAGTCAATGGGACAGATGCATTTTATATCTTCTTGTAACTTTTACCTTCCACTTGAATTTAAATGTAATTTGTTTTTATATCATGTTTCCTTTAGGTTTGGTGCAGTATTTGAGAATTGATGCAGTTTTTATCCTGCACATGCCTTCCTACAGCACAGGTTACTGGTGGAATTATGTACCAACTGCACCAATTAAAACAATAGACGGGGTCATGAGATGGCCTCATGAATGGTCTTGTGAAGGGTAGCGCCTGGTTCATTAGGGGTTGGGGGCTGGGCCTGGAAAAACAGAACCCGAGGAGCACTTTGCTGCTGATTATTCATTGACGTTTCCCTGCCTTGTGGGATACTTCTATTTCTGACAGTTGCTCCTGCAGTGGGTGTATTTAGTGGCATGTCCGGCGCCACTCGTCATGTTGGCCGAGGCTATGGCTGGGAGGAACAGCTGTCTGCATTAACGAGGCCATAGACGAGCGAACCAGTGAGGCGGCGGTGCCTGAGCAAACCAGAGCACCGCTCAGGCTCCAGAAGGCCCCGGGATATGTAAACAACGACTTAATGAGAATACATGCCATTACTGTAATTAACACAGCTCATGTCAAACACTGTCAAGAGTTTCAGGAAGGTCCTGTGACATCAAATGACCCCACGCTCACATGGACACACACACTCCAACCCCCCTTGAGACCTTGCACCAACTCTGAAACAGCAAAGAGTTTTTAGTCATGATTGAGTTCTAGTTTTAATGTATTTGTTTTTAGTTGGTTTCTCTGGTCGTGTTGCAGGACTCACTCTATATTCTAAACAAACTCCAGTATTATTATTATTACTGAAGATGTGGTACTGATTGTTGGCACAGGGAATCACACCGACGGCACTTCTAATCAAGATGGTTGGCTTCATTATGATTGGCTGCTCTTTCATCTACAGACATCCAGGTGGAGTATCGGGGGGGATGAGGTTCATCCTAAACCACCCTCCACGTGTCTGTTGTGCTTTATCAGTTCCTACCACTGGATATACAGTACTGCCCAGTACTGCCCAGTACTGCCCAGGTTGTGTACACATTACAATACTAAATTGTAGTTGTTTACATGTACATTTACAGGGTGGGCCATTTATATGGATACATCTTAATAAAATGGGAATGGTTCCAACCGATACTGGAAGCCTGTGCTGGTATTTCTCCTGTGGTGTTGCTATCAGTGTGTGAAGAGTGGGAGAAGAGGGTTGCATTGACAATCCAGCACAATGGGCAGCACATTGAACACATTTTATAAGTAGTCAGAAACTTGTAAATAACTAATGAAAGAATAAAGTTACGTTAACATTAAGCACACCATTGTTTTTCTTGTGAAATTAACAATAAGTTTCATGTGTCACATGACCCTCTTCCTATTGAAGAAACAAAAGTTGGATCCAAGATGGCCGACTTCAAAATGGCCACCATGGTCACCATCCATCTTGAAAAGTTTGCCCCCTCACATATACTAATGTGCCACAAACAGGACGTTAACACCACCAACCATTCCCATTTATTAAGGTGTATCCATATAAGTGACCCACCCTGTAGATTCCTGTGTACAGGAAGTCTTTCTGTTTCTGGATGTTTGACGGGCAGGAATGTGGTTAAGTTTCAGGTGTGTGAAACAGCTGGGATGAGCATGATCAACCAGAGAAATGGATGTTGACTGTTTCCATCAAGCCGAGGAGTTTCAGTATCTCAGGGACTGATCAGAGCTGCGTCTGCAGTAACGAGGGTGTTGTGTCGGTCTGTCATTGAAAAAGGAACTGAAAGGCAAAACTCTTGATATACAGCTTCATCTTATCTGGATCATTAGTGAAAGAAGAAGATCCCAGACGCAGGCGGCTGAAATGGGCTTCTTCCATTGAGCCATAGTGTGTCTGGGCTAAGCCTTCGAGATATGATGAAGAGTCGCTGCTCCTCCACATCAACATGAGAGCTGAGGTGGTTCAGGCAGCCAATCAGAATGTCTCATGGTTGTAATATCCTAAAATTCCACAGACACATCCCACTAAGAGGAGAACCAGTATTATTTAACTTCGACTGTTGCCGGGTAGATTCTGGGTTTCTTTTCTTGAATTCTTAGTTCCACAACCAGACCTTGGATAAGTGATGGTAAATGGATGTATGCTTGAACGCAGCTGTACTTCCTCTTAAATACAGATGAAAAGTCCACTACGTGTTCTGAGTGATATAACAATAATTTACTGCCGTTTTTTAATGAAACCTTTTATGTTTATGAAGAATGATTGAAACAGTCGACCACCATTTAAAATATGAGCCTTGATTATAATAACTTGTATGTAACAGCCAATAGCTGAAGCTTATTTGACTGTAGTCATGGAAACATACAGACAGAAATAATAGGAAGGTTTGTGGGTTAAATGTTTTGATGTAACAGCCCTTCAGGTTGTTTGTTGACACTCATCAGTAAATACAAGTTTGTTTATTTTTTACAAAAGACAACAAAACTACAATATTTTACTTGTACTGATTCTTTTTGTTGTACTCAATAATTATTGGATGTGTAATATTTGTACATTGAAAACATCTGAACATGCTAATGCTTCTTCTGACATGAAACAAAACCCTCCTACCAGTTTCTACCAGTTCTTTAATATCTTCACTGACAAAATATTAATCTGATCAAATTCAAGGTGAATGATATGATTCAACATTTTTAAAGTTTTTAATAATTACACAACATGTCTTGTCAACATAAATTGTAACTTCCTTTAGATCTGAATCTGGTAAAAACAGATTAAAACATTTCTAACTACGTTGACATTATTAAATTAAATTAATATTTTTTCATAAAGCTCCAGTTCATAATAAAATCATTTCAAGGCACTTTACAGTAAAACCAAATCAATTAGTAAAAATAAAACATTTCCTGTTTAAGGTACCAGCTGATTGGATTGAATCATCAATTCAACACAATTCTCCATCCTGACCAGCAGAACCAGGATGAGTTCTACTGGACCCACTGGCGTCTGAGAGGACAGGAAAGAGACAAACACTGATGGATTTGGGTCAGTCGTCATTTCTATGGAGAGATAAACAGAGTTAAAGCAGCAATAGCAGCAATAATAATAAATACAAACATGGAGCATAAAGAGAGACAGCAGAGTGAAGACATGTGGACAGTATGTCCTCCGGCAGTCCGAGACTATAGCAGCATAACTAAAGGGATGGACCATGAGAACCTAGACTAACCAAGTCTTAAATCTGCACAAGGTGTCTGCTTCATGGATAAAAAGTAGAAGCTGGTTCTACAGGAGAGAAACCTGATAACTGAAAGCTCCTGTTCTAAGAGAGCTGGACTTTGGACAGTGTTATATACGTATATATATATATATATATATATATATACATATATAATTGACTGAGACTGAGGGGTCTGATGTTGGTCTGTAGTTGAACACCAGCGATGGTTTAAATGTGCCAAGAGGAGACGATATCTGCACCAGGGTCTGATGTAGTGATGTCATATGGTGCATGTAACCTGCTGGTCATAGAATTAAAAAAATAACAATTTTATAGTAACACACAATAATTTAGTTTGTGTTTTTTAACAGTCAGTAAAGATCTTTTGAGGATGACATCATCTCATCCTTCATGCTTTTATTTTAATAATGATAGTATGTATCAGTGATAGCCAGCTAATATAAGACACTTTGATTCTGGGATGTTGTAATAGATTGTGAAAGAACACAGTTTTATTTTAATATATCAAAACTGGTCCTACATTAAAATTTAACCTTAAAAACAAAAGCAGAATGTAAGAGACAACAAAGCAGATAGGAAGCAATGAATGGAGTGCTGCATGCATATCAGATGATCAATGACTCTGTAGCACTCAGTATATCTTGCTCATGCTCTGTATCGTAGTGTCTTTTTAATTAGTGTTGAATTATTGAAGCTTAACCAGCTAGTGTTTGCTTTAGACTGTGGGGGTGACGAGCCACAGAGGGCCGCACAAGTTCTGGTAAAAAGCTTTTCTGAAGATGCGTTTAGTTAGAAGTGTGTTGTCTAAAAACTTAACCCCAATTATAAGAAGCCATTAGTGCAGAGAATAAAATACTACTCAGCAGTTCAGACACACCTGCAGGATAACCAGGGTCTTCATCACCTTTATTTGTAACAAAGAACCAAATTTGAAAAAAAGTTGTAGATCCTTTTTTTTTATGTGCTGAAGCTACTGGCCTGTACTGCTCACAGCACCTTTCCTCCTTCCTCCATCTCTCATTTGCTTCATCTCCACCTCTCTCTTCCTTTCTCCTACACATTCTTTCCTTTAGAGAAAAGCAGGCTACGCATTAATGAGTCAGTGCGGAGCAGTATTATGTTTAATTAGGTAGTTTATATAATGAGGTGTTCATTTCTAATGGAGGGACATGCTGTGAGCTGCACATCTGCAAGAATAACTCAGGCAATCAGCAGCACGAGGACCCATGGAACTGCAAATGAGACTTACTTACTCAGAAATGAATTATGTCTCAGTGCCTTTCCCAAAGCCCATTAATTAAATCCACTGGCATCAAGGTTTTTTTCTTAATTTCATGTACCATTAGCATAATAAACACAATTTGAGTTAGCACAATGTGATCAGTTTAATGGATGCTATTTATTTTGCTTTATTATTTAAAGCTCTGGTAATGGGGGAAGAAACATAAATATATCTGCACAGCTCCCTCTATGAAAAACTCCCATCAGGGCCTGGCATCAACGCCAGATGCTCCTTTCAGTGGCTCCATACATTTGGAGAGCGTACAGAGTGGAAATGTGCTGCATGGCTTTAATTTTAGGACTCTGCTGTTTTTAGTTTTCACATTTATTAAAATGGGCCTGGGGTCTTTACATGTCACAGCCTCCTTCCTCGTAATGTTTAACTTTCGGAGCTGTTCCACCGCGCCAGTGTAGTTTCTGTTACAAGTGAGGAAAGAATTTGGAGGCATTTATACACGCGGGACATTTTGAGGTGGAGGAGTGCTTGGCAGCAGGAGGAACCTGTGCACCTTCATTAAAACAATACAAGGGCTTAATGCATGGCAGTGAATTTGTTCTGACCTTAAAGGAAAACCCTTGAGGTGAGATATGATTAGCGTTATTGTTGAGGACAGGTACATCATTATCTCAATGTACCTCAACCATTGCCAAGTTCCACAACCGCGCTCCATCCTCTGACTCAGACACTGGCACAAGACATAATCTCTCCTCAGGAGCAGAAATGCACTTAATCATCTACTCAAGTTTCAGGGACTGGCCCCGAGTGCTCTCTGTGTACCAGAACTATGACGACTGCTCTGCAGAAATCTGCACCACTGTTCTAAGCTCTCAAATTAATTGTCTAACGGATTAGGAGGTATGGAGTGTCCTACTTTACCGCAATGGAGCAATAATTTAAATAGTGCCAGGTGAGGACAAGGAGACGAATTTCTGTATTTTTACACACTCAGACACACACATTTATATATACTCATATATATTTATAGTTTTTTGTTTAACCCCCCCCCGATATTGGATAGAGTCCATATTTTACTGGCCCAAATACTGAGAATCCTCCTCCCTCCGACCCTCACTAACGTCCAGGGCTTCATTAAACTGTCTCGTGTCTTGAAAGGAGAATTACAACCAGCAGCTTCTTCTTACATATTTGACCAGACAGACAGCCACTCAGACCGTAAGCTGTGTACACGACAGAACATGATCACACACCAGATACTGTCAGGCTGCAGGTTTCCAAGACAACTTGAAAGATGCAAAAAAGAGAGCTCTTTTTAAAATGAGGAAGACTTTAAAGTAAAGACTTTTTGGGCAATCTAAGTGACCAAAAGTCATCCTGTTCCTTCAGCATACCTCATCCTAATGGACATAAAAATGGAGTGATTGAAGTAGAGCGGCTCCATGTGTCAAGTGTTGAGTGAAAAACACATGACACCAAAACCCATTAGTGTCCTCCTGAGAGACAATACCCAGATCTCCTCCTCCTCCTCCTCCTCCTCCTCCTCCTCACGCCCAAGTCAGGGTGCTGTTTCTGACAAAAGACACTCTTTCTGCAGCAGATAAAAGGTCCCATGATTAGCCCAGTGGTTGAACTGAGCTCCACTTCATGCTTTTTTTGGGGGGGGGAATGAATCATGAATTGATGTCAAAGTGCGACATAATGAAAGTGAGTATTTTACTAGAAGAGATCTCAGAAAGTCGTTCTATTGTCTTTCACTAAAAAGCTTATTTTCACTATAAATACTGATATTCAAATAATTCTTGTTCCATTTTTGTGGCATAAATTTATTCGAGCTGTTTCAGTCCTAAACTCAACTTGGTTAAATGTATTTTTTTGTAAAGATTCTTGGCTTTTACAGTCTGTTTTGATCTTTTTATTAATGACACACAAAAAATGAATCAAGACAAAAACACATTTTCAAACTGAGTATAATCAGTTTCATAGACTGACATGAATGATTTGCAGACTTGATGTTATTAACTTTACAGTGACTGTCAGGATGACTCTCCATGCAGACCCTCGACGGCTCTTCATCAACTTTTACTCTTTTTTTCTTCTATTCCTGTTTATCAGATAGATCAGTAGGTTACATGTAGGTTTTTTGGTGCTGCATCACAACACGCCACACTTGCAGCTCACTTATCCTCGTCACTCACCTGCAGCATCAGCAGGTTAGAGTCACACTCAGCTGACTGGCTGGTGAAGCTGCTTTCTTATATGTTTGTGTTCTTTTGAAGAACTGACCTCCTCAGGGAAACTCTCCATGGTACCTTCACTAGGTTCTCACCTGCCCACTCTCCACTGCTGCTCCTCTTCATCCTCCACTCGAGACACCTGGATCCTCCTCTTCCTCTCAAAACCTGAAACAAGGAAAAATTGGTTAACCAGTTTGGAAAGCGTCAAGTAATCTGATAAATATTAAATAAAACTGGAGACACCACAAATTGTTTGTTCCCCCAAAAAGTCCTCGAACCATCAGCATCTTTCACCTTCTATATTGAGTCATCCTCTTTTATCTGTTGTTGTTTGTTTGAGTTGAATACAAACCACCAAACTCATGGTACAATCGAAAATATACATCAAATACTTGATACACTGTCAGAGTCAAACACCAGAACCAACAAGAGACGAAGCTGTTTAAAGCTTTATACAGAGAAAACAGCTGTTACTATTACTTTATATTAAAGCTATAGTGCGTAACTTCTGTCGCCCCCTAACGGAGTTTTGCATTATTACAACAATTAAGCTGGCGCTTCTATATGACGTACGCCCACCTGCCCCCCCCCACCCCCCTTCCCCCAACCGCTATCCCTCTGACGCTGTGATTCGCAATTCCACAACATTTTTATTCTGTTTGAATAACGACAGCTGTTGAAAAAAGATGGACTCTTCAGAAGAGGTAACTATTGTGTTTTTTATTTATTTTCCACAGAAACGCAAATAGCTTATTACAAACGGGAGACAAGGTGCTAATTTGTAACTGACAGGTTAGTGAACGATCTCCTGCTACGAGACTCTTCGCTCGTCCTCCCCCTCCCTTCTTGTTGTGATGTAAAAGACGTAATTTCCTGCACGCCAGCGCGGGAATGTCGCCGGTCGACACGCAAAGTAAAAATGATATATATTGAAAAATACCGTGAGATGTTTGAGGAGCCGATCGACTTAATCTGCATTGTGTCATCTCCTCTAATAGTGGCTTGGCTGAAACAGACATTCACGGACATGTAAAAGTTACACACTATAGCTTTAAATATGATACACTGTAATTTGGTTAATCCCACCTTGTTTCAGCACAATGATGAATCCATCACCACAACGACTGAAGAAAGACTTTTATTCTGTTTTTTTGTAAAAACTGTGAGAACTATCTCAGTGATGGTGCAGTAGGTTATTCCTGCAGGTCAGGATGGATTTATTCTGAGTTCTCTTTCAACAAGTTCTCCAAACTTTTTCTTGACATTCACTCTTGAGAACAGCAGCGCTAACAGCTTAGCATTAACATCTTTCTGACTGTCAGCTGTAGTTCTGCTCTACTTCCCACTTTAGAGGAAAAAAAACACGACTGGTAAACTCTTTGTAAATTTTGCAGCAAACAGTGTTATAGTGAGACAGATCTGTCATGAATGACAGTATAATAAACCAGTCAGAACCCATTTTCTCATTTTTCTTAAGAAATAGATTCTTAATGAAGTATAAACTGGCTTTTTAAAAGCTAACTAAGAAGCCACATTTTAAATTATTTATTTCTTCAGATTTCTTTAGGGTCCAGATCAAGAATCAGAGTCTTACACACGTCTCTGCAGCTTCTCGGAAATTTCTCTCCCAAACCTCCACGATGTCTGTTCACACGATCCAAATGAAATCTACCAAAAAATTAGCTTAAGAACAGTAAAAGGTAAAAATTCCATCAATCTCATGTTCCTTGAGTAACAGATTGAGGAGGAGGAGCAGCAGCTGTTTTCTAGTCAGGTCTAATATTAGCTCTAAACCAGTTATTAATTATAATTAATAGCATCTCTCTCTCTCTCTCTCTCACTCTCTCTCTCTCTCTCTCTCTCTCTCTCTCTCTCTCTCACCGTAATAATCATTTTATTTGTTGTTTTTTATCATATTCTGAGTTTCTGTCTGAATTAATCTGAACTTTTCCATCAGAATTATTACTGAATAATAAACAATAAGTAATAAAAAATTGATCATCTTAATACAGCATTTAATTATCTATTAGACTGAATGGGATTTATTATAACGTGTGTACAAACCACCACATGCAGCTGATAGTATTTCCTCACAACTCTGTTTTTTCTGATCATATAAAAGAACCTTTGATTTTACAACGTTGGACTTAACGGCGTCTGAGAGAAGATTTCATTACCGCCAACGTTCATCAGAGAATATTGTAACTAAACCTCAAGAATATCTTCAATAATGACTTTCTTCAGTCCCACTGAGTGAAATAATGGAGGACAACTACAAACATTTTACTGCTGATAATGTTAGAGCTTTAATGTGCACGTCATTAAACCATGTTACCTCTGATCAGTCAGAGGAGGCTTTTTGGTTTAATTCAGAGCTGCATGTTTTTAGGAATGTTTAAGATTTGCTGTCAGTAAGTAGATGTAAATGTTTCTAACTTAAGATGATCATCTGCTAACACACGAGGCGGCTGTGGCTCAGGAGGAAGAGCGGTTCTCTTCCAATGGAAAGGTTGGAGATTTGAGGGTTTCCCCCCGTCGCATGTTGAAGTGTCCTTGGGCTCAGAACCCAGTAGGTCCAGGCAGAACTCATCCTGGTGCTGGTTCTGCTGGAGGTTTCTTTCT
>SSNP01000112.1:678656-714390 GCA_006937955.1 Pachypanchax playfairii | reverse complement strand
TGGACTTCACAGTGGCACTTATCTGTCTGTCCAGGTTCAGCATGCTGTCCAACTGGACACCAAGACTAGTGACCACCCATTTTGTCTGTTTGGACAGAGGACCAGGATCAGCAGCTAAAGGCTGATGAGTGGGGGGGTTAATAACTATAATTTCTGTTTTGGTGTCATTTAAATGTAAAAAGTTCTGCGACATCCAGGTTTTGACATCCTCAAGGCAACTAAATACTGCTGTGGTTGAAAAACTACAGAAGAAGGTAGTAGTGATAAATATGGTGATCTCAAGTGAGAGTATCAAGAAAAGGAACATGAGACACTTGAGAAATACCAGGAGCTGAAAGAGGAAATAAAGAGTCTGGAAATCCAAGTCTTCAGTGTGACAACTGGTCAGTTTTAATAGATTCTAACAGTAATATAAGAGATCTCTGTCTTATATTGAAAACACATTCAATATATGGTCCATTAAAGAAACCTGCACATCTGATATTTAGGAGTTTTTTAACTTGTGAGAAAAATCAGATAAACAAACGTTTTTATCCATAATGGAACAGATTCTCGCCAAATACCCTTAAAAACCTCCAAATGTTGCGAGCACACATCTCAAGAAACAAATAAATTGCTCTCTTACAGTCAATGATGTGTCTCAATAAAGGAAGATAGGAACTGACTCCCAGTGTCACTGTGAGCTGCTGTGGTTTCAGGCTCGGAGCCCACATTCTGACACACAGATCATCCAGTTCACTTTTTCAAATATAGACTTATTATTACCTTCCCACAATAAATTGCTGTGGAGAGCTGGGGAAATGCTGCTCCCTTTTTCTGTAACAGCCACTTCTCAGATATCATTAGGAAGGCACAGAGCAGGGGGACATCAGATCAATGAATTCCACCACAAAAGCATTAGTACAGCCGGTGTATGATCAGTTTACTGAACAACACCGCCTGCCCCTGTGTACCTTACTGGAAACAATTGATGCATTGTTGCAATGAAATGAATCCCCTGAATTTGCAGTGACAATCAGATGTCTGACTGCCGGTACCCTAAAGAATTGTATGGACAACTAAAAATGAGAGAAAACAGATTTAAATCGGCCCCTCCAGCGTTACACGGAGCCGTATTCACTATTTAAATTAGATTGAAGTTTCTTTGTATTTGTCACAGTTCACAGAAAGACAAACAGAAACAGAGTTGCACTAATTGAGACATTACACCAGATTGTGAATGTATCAGGATCACAATATTATGTTTACACTCCCCAGATGAGTCTGTGCACCTGAACTCACCTGGCGGGGTCTCATGCACGTGTCCTGTGATGCCGCTCACCTTCCCTTATCTTTTCACTTACAAACCCTAAAACTTGAAGGTCAAATCTTCCATTTGAGACAATAAATATCTCTTAGTTTGTATCAGTTCAGTGACATGGTCTCAATGAGACAAGCTTGCAATCTGTATTGAAGAAGTACTCTGTACAAATGCTGCGGCTGCATTAGATTAGCCACAAACTGTAATCTGTCACTTAGCTGCAGCATGGCTCGCTGTTTAAACTGATGCAAACTGCTGCTGTCTGGTCACAGAGTTGGGGAGTGTAATGGGGATTCATTGATCCGCTGGTCTTTAGCTGATTGAGTTAGATAATTAAAAAGCCTCTTGTATCAGTTCCATTAAGGATTGTTTGTGTTGCTTTTTTCCTTCAAGCTGTTCCTGAACAGCAAAACTTAGCTGCTTAAACACAAACTGCATCTTTCCAGATCATTGTTTAGTTTTTTTTTTAATTGTCTCTCATTTCTTGTTAATCATGAGATCATTGCTTAAATAAATCTAAGAGTTCTGACCCAGATTACATCATCATCATGTGTGAGCTAGATGTGATGAAGAGTTGGATGAGAGAGAAGCTTCATCTGGAGCTGCCTCATACCTCCATCAGGTCTTCGTCCTCTGTTGTCACTGGAAGCCACGCCAGCCTTCCTCGACCATGTCTTTGGTGTCTGCAGCGATGCTGAAAATAACCTCGCTGAGCTCATTAGCAGATTAGGTGTTGCAATGAATCTGTGTGGTTAAAGCTCTGCGGCCTGATATTGCTCCTCCAGACTAGCAATTACAGCTGATTGACATGTTGGCACATGGAGATGGAGGGGAGGAGCTTGCAGCTCACGCCTGTGGAAGAGAACCTCATGAAGGGCACAATAATCATCTCTGCATCACATGTGGTGTCTTAACAGCAACGGTATCTGTATCACTTTCATCAAACGAATGAAGTGAAGCCGTGACGTCTGTTTCCTCTACAACAAACCAGAAGAATGTCAGAATGAGGAAATCCATGTTTTACAAGTCAAATAAGGTCACGTCCTCTAGTCGAGTCTGAGGTCTTCACCTGCTAAACATCAACCAGAATGTTTTTATTGTTTCAACCTGAAACACTTAAAGATATTTGGTTGTAATTATTGTAAATCGAGAACGTTTTCCTTCAGATAGATTTGAAGTGTGATTGTGTTGGACCCCACCCCCCCCCCACCCCTCCCCCCTCCTTCATCTGAAAGAGAATCACTGAGCTGTTGGAGATCGAGTGTCTTCTTAATGTTACAGTTTGTTCTGTGCTGAAAATTTAAAAAATAAATAATGAACTTCATTTCACAGCAGGACTTAGATCCCAGCAGTGCTGAGAGAATATTTGATTCTTTGCAGAATGCAACAAGCTGTCAAGCAGCAGAACGTCTGATCATGTTGTTTTCAGATGAGTGGAATCAGAGGAACTTGTGTGACGTGCACGTTTTAGGGTTAAATGGTTAGACGCGGAAAGAAAAGGAGGTGAAGCTCAACAATGTTCCTGAGAAGAAATGAATCAATTTGTTTGGCTAATTTCAGAACTCAGAAGAGACAGAAATGATGGTGAATGTCTTTGTATAATAATTCACATTAAGTTACAAAATTATGACCAATTACAGTAGATGAAAAAAAATCACTCAATTCAATAAAAATTTGTACTAAAAGGATCTAACTTGTCCTGATTTGTACTGTTTAAAAGCACATGGTTCTGGACTCGGACATTGGTCTTAGTCTTTATTCAGATGTGAAGTTCTGAGTTTAAAAAATTCAACAGGAGCTATCAGAAGAAAAACTCTAATAAAATCTGTATTTAATTAATTCTTTTATTGTCTTTGGCTGCACGGTGGTTCAGTTGGTACCACTGCTGCCTTACAGCAAGACAGTTCTAGGTTCAAAACCAGCCAGTGCCTTTCTGCATGTAGTTCACATGTTCTGTGCATGTATGTGGGTTTTTTCCAGGGACTCCGGCTTCTTCCCACAGACCAAAAACATGCAAGAGGTTAACTGGTAACTTTAAACTGTCCCTAGGCGTGAGAGTGGTTGACTATGTGATGGACAGGTGAGCTGTCCAGGTGTAGCCCCGCCTCTCACCCAGTGACAGCTGGAGAAACAGCAACAAGACACGAGACTGGAAAGACGCGGCAACAAGACACGAGACTGGAAAGACGCGGCAACAAGACACGAGACTGGAAAGATGCAACAACAAGACATGAGACTGGAAAGACGCAACAACAAGACATGAGACTGGAAAGACGTGGCAACAAGACACGAGACTGGAAAGACGCAACAACAAGACATGAGACTGGAAAGACACAGCAACAAGACACGAGACCGGAAAGACGCGGCAACAAGACACGAGACAGGAAAGATGCAACAACAAGACATGAGACTGGAAAGACGCAACAACAAGACATGAGACTGGAAAGACGTGGCAACAAGACACGAGACCAGAAAAAAGTGACAACAAGACACGAGACTGGAAAGATGCAACAACAAGACATGAGACTGGAAAGACGCAACAACAAGACATGAGACTGGAAAGACGTGGCAACAAGACACGAGACTGGAAAGACGCAACAACAAGACATGAGACTGGAAAGACGCAACAACAAGACATGAGACTGGAAAGACGCAACAACAAGACACGAGACAGGAAAGACGCAACAACAAGACATGAGACTGGAAAGACGCGGCAACAAGACACGAGACCGGAAAGACGCGGCAACAAGACACGAGACAGGAAAGACGCAACAACAAGACATGAGACTGGAAAGACACAGCAACAAGACACGAGACTGGAAAGACGCGGCAAGAAGACACAAGACTGGAAAGACACAGCAAAAAGACACGAGACCGGTAAGACGCGGCAACAAGACACGAGACTGGAAAGACACGGCAACAAGACACGAGACTGGAAAGACGCAACAACAAGACATGAGACTGGAAAGACGCAACAACAAGACATGAGACTGGAAAGACACAGCAACAAGACACGAGACAGGAAAGACGCAACAACAAGACATGAGACTGGAAAGACGCGGCAACAAGACACGAGACCGGAAAGACGCGGCAACAAGACACGAGACAGGAAAGACGCAACAACAAGACATGAGACTGGAAAGACACAGCAACAAGACACGAGACTGGAAAGACACAGCAACAAGACATGAGACTGGAAAGACGCGGCAACAAAACACGAGACTGGAAAGACGCGGCAACAAGACACGAGACCGGAAAGACGGGGCAACAAGACACGAGACAGGAAAGACGCAACAACAAGACATGAGACTGGAAAGACACAGCAACAAGACACGAGACTGGAAAGACGCAACAACAAGACACAAGACTGGAAAGACACAGCAACAAGACATGAGACTGGAAAGACGTGGCAACAAGACACGAGACTGGAAAGACGCGGCAACAAGACACGAGACCAGAAAAAAGTGACAACAAGACACGAGACTGGAAAGACACGGCAACAAGACACGAGACTGGAAAGACGCAACAACAAGACACAAGACTGGAAAGACACAGCAACAAGACATGAGACTGGAAAGACGTGGCAACAAGACACGAGACTGGAAAGATGCGGCAACAAGACACGAGACTGGAAAGACGCGGCAAGAAGACACAAGACTGGAAAGACACAGCAACAAGACACGAGACCGGTAAGACGCGGCAACAAGACACGAGACTGGAAAGACGCAACAACAAGACACAAGACTGGAAAGACACAGCAACAAGACATGAGACTGGAAAGACGTGGCAACAAGACACGAGACTGGAAAGACGCGGCAACAAGACACGAGACCAGAAAAAAGTGACAACAAGACACGAGACTGGAAAGACACGGCAACAAGACACGAGACTGGAAAGACGCAACAACAAGACACAAGACTGGAAAGACACAGCAACAAGACACGAGACTGGAAAGACGTGGCAACAAGACACGAGACTGGAAAGACGCAACAACAAGACATGAGACTGGAAAGACGCAACAACAAGACATGAGACTGGAAAGACGCAACAACAAGACACGAGACTGGAAAGACGCAACAACAAGACACGAGACAGGAAAGACGCAACAACAAGACATGAGACTGGAAAGACGCGGCAACAAGACACGAGACCGGAAAGACGCGGCAACAAGACACGAGACAGGAAAGACGCAACAACAAGACACGAGACTGGAAAGACGCGGCAACAAGACACAAGACTGGAAAGACACAGCAACAAGACACGAGACCGGTAAGACGCGGCAACAAGACACGAGACCGGAAAAAAGCAGCAACAAGACACGAGACTGGAAAGACACGGCAACAAGACACGAGACTGGAAAGACACAGCAACAAGACACGAGACTGGAAAGACGCAACAACAAGACACGAGACTGGAAAGACACAGCAACAAGACACGAGACTGGAAAGACACAACAACAAGACACACGACTGGAAAGACGCAGCAACAAAACACGAGACTGGAAAGATGCGGCAACAAGACACGACACCGGAAAGACGCAACAAGACACGAGACTGGAAAGACACAGCAACAAGACATGAGACTGGAAAGACGTGGCAACAAGACACGAGACTGGAAAGACGCGGCAACAAGACACGAGACTGTAAAGAAGCGGCAACAAGACACGAGACTGGAAAGACGCAACAACAAGACACAAGACTGGAAAGACACAGCAACAAGACATGAGACTGGAAAGACGTGGCAACAAGACACGAGACTGGAAAGATGCGGCAACAAGACACGAGACTGGAAAGACACGGCAACAAGACACGAGACCGGAAATACCCGGCAACAAGACACGAGACAGGAAAAAAGCGGCAACAAGACACGACACCGGAAAGACGCAACAAGACACGAGACTGGAAAGACACAGCAACAAGACACGAGACTGAAAAGACGCAACAAGACACGAGACTGGAAAGACGTGGCAACAAGACACGAGACTGGAAAGACGCGGCAACAAGACACGAGACCGGAAAAAAGCGGCAACAAGACACGAGACTGGAAAGACACGGCAACAAGACACGAGACTGGAAAGATGCAACAACAAGACACAAGACTGGAAAGACACAGCAACAAGACACGAGACTGGAAAGACACAGCAACAAGACACGAGACTGGAAAGACACAGCAACAAGACACGAGACTGGAAAGACACGGCAACAAGACACGAGACTGGAAAGACGCGGCAACAAGACACGAGACCGGAAAAAAGCGGCAACAAGACACGAGACTGGAAAGACACGGCAACAAGACACGAGACTGGAAAGACACAGCAACAAGACACGAGAGTGGAAAGACGTGGCAACAAGACACGAAACTGGAAAGACACGGCAACAAGACACGAGACTGGAAAGACACAGCAACAAGACACAAGACTGGAAAGACACAGCAACAAGATACGAGACTGGAAAGACGCGGCAACAAGACACGAGACCGGAAAAAAGCGGCAACAAGACACGAGACTGGAAAGACACGGCAACAAGACACGAGACTGGAAAGACACGGCAACAAGACACGAGACTGGAAAGACACAGCAACAAGACACGAGAGTGGAAAGACGTGGCAACAAGACACGAGACTGGAAAGACACGGCAACAAGACACGAGAGTGGAAAGACGTGGCAACAAGACACGAGACTGGAAAGACACAGCAACATTGACTGTTAAATCAAAAGCCTTCATCCAAAACAACAACAACAACCGTTTCAGCTGTTTACTGATTTTACCTATTTTAATTATTCTGAGTTCAAAAATACCAACAACAACTTTCCATCACATAAAGAATGTACAACTTTTCATATAGTTTGAATATTTTTACATTTTCTCACAAACAAAAACTAAGAAGAAAAAACGTCCAAAGTGTGAAAATTCACTAATAAATCTGCTTCAGATTGAAGCCACGTGTTTAAAACATGATTGTAAAATAAAGAATAAAAGTTTTTTTACATGGAGTTTTTGTTCAGACTCAACGAGAAACTTTTGCATTTTGTAATTTATGTTTCATTCTGATTTTTTTTTTATTCAAGTTTTTATGTCATTCGTGTCTCTTCTGTCTGCTCACATGAAGCTCTTCAATATTTTTTAAGTGTCTGTAACTTTAGAATTCTGCTTGGATTCAGTGCAGACGGCAAGCAGAAATTAATAAATTAAAAGTCCCTTTTTAGACAGAAAGACAG
The DNA here is from genome assembly GCA_006937955.1 of Pachypanchax playfairii. Lineage (NCBI taxonomy): Eukaryota > Metazoa > Chordata > Actinopteri > Cyprinodontiformes > Aplocheilidae > Pachypanchax > Pachypanchax playfairii. Next base: position 706,873 of record SSNP01000112.1, on the reverse strand, counting down.
TCTGAACAAGTGGAGAAAATTCAGATATAAATAAATAACATCATGCATATTTTTAGTGATTGTGTTTCAACTTTAATGAAGTCTCTTTTGTACATTATTTATTTTTTCAAACTGAAAATAAAAACCATTTTATATACAGTTATCATTTAATATTGTTTGAAAGTATGCAGCATTTCATTTTTACAAATATGTTTCGAATTATAATTCATTTTGTTATTTTTTTAGTCACAAACAGATTAAATTCACCAAATTGCTGTTTGTATGACAGAAAAAACCCTGATGTTTTCTCCTTTTAATGATTAATGGTCTAACTAAAATAATGTTTTTATTTGAGCATGTTGTGACCAATGATCCTGCAGATAACAAACAAAAAAACACAAGATCTCATAAAGAAGAGTAATGAAAAATTCAACAATAAGAATATCTGAATAATTCTCTGCATGTCGACTTTTTCTTCTTGGTTTGTTCATTTTTCTTGTTCTCTGAATTACAAAATGTTACACAATTTTCTAGAAACTCACAGTTGTCAGGGTTCTGGGAATTTTGGCAAGTTTGCCTGTGGTTTTATTTTGGAAGAGTTGGCTTCCTGTTTTATTTTGTAAGTGTTCCATGTTTCTTATTTCCCTTGTTTCTTGTTGTGGACTTGGTTTATTGGTTAGTCTGGTTTCAGGTGGTTCTGTCTGGTTTCAGGTGGTTCTTTCTGGTTTCAGGTGGTTCTTTCTGGTTTCAGGTGGGTCTGTCTGGTTTCAGGTGGTTCTTTCTGGTTTCAGGTGGGTCTGTCTGGTTTCAGGTGGGTCTGTCTGGTTTCAGGTGGTTCTATCTGATTTCAGGTGGTTCTGTCTGGATTCAGGTGGTTCTGTCTGGATTCAGTTGGTTCTGTCTGGTTTCAGGTGGGTCTGTCTGGTTTCAGGTGGGTCTGTCTGGATTCAGGTGGGTCTGTCTGGTTTCAGGTGGGTCTGTCTGGTTTCAGGTGGTTCTGTCTGGATTCAGGTGGGTCTGTCTGGTTTCAGGTGAATCTGTCTGGATTCAGGTGGGTCTGTCTGGATTCAGGTGGGTCTGTCTGGATTCAGTTGGTTCTGTCTGGTTTCAGGTGGGTCTGTCTGGTTTCAGGTGAGTCTGTCTGGTTTCAGGTGGGTCTGTCTGGTTTCAGGTGGTTCTGTCTGGATTCAGGTGGGTCTGTCTGGATTCAGGTGGGTCTGTCTGGTTTCAGGTGAGTCTGTCTGGATTCAGGTGGGTCTGTCTGGTTTCAGGTGGTTCTGTCTGGTTTCAGGTGGTTCTGTCTGGATTCAGGTGGGTCTGTCTGGTTTCAGGTGGGTCTGTCTGGTTTCAGGTGGGTCTGTCTGGTTTCAGGTGGGTCTGTCTGGATTCAGGTGGTTCTGTCTGGATTCAGGTGGGTCTGTCTGGTTTCAGGTGGTTCTATCTGGTTTCAGGTGGTTCTATCTGGTTTCAGGTGGTTCTGTCTGGATCCAGGTGAGTCTGTCTGGATTCAGGTAAGTCTGCCTGGATTCAGGTGGGTCTGTCTGGTTTCAGGTGGGTCTGTCTGGTTTCAGGTGGTTCTATCTGGATTCAGGTGGGTCTGTCTGGTTTCAGGTGGGTCTGTCAGGATTCAGGTGGTTCTATCTGGTTTCAGGTGGTTCTGTCTGGATCCAGGTGAGTCTGTCTTGATTCAGGTAAGTCTGTCTGGATTCAGGTGGTTCTGTCTGGATTCAGGTGGGTCTGTCTGGATTCAGGTGGGTCTGTCTGGTTTCAGGTGGTTCTGTCTGGTTTCAGGTGGTTCTGTCTGGTTTCAGGTGGTTCTGTCTGGATTCAGGTGGGTCTGTCTGGTTTCAGGTGAGTCTGTCTGGTTTCAGGTGGGTCTGTCTGGTTTCAGGTGGTTCTGTCTGGTTTCAGGTGGGTCTGTCTGGTTTCAGGTGGTTCTGTCTGGATTCAGGTGGGTCTGTCTGGATTCAGGTGGGTCTGTCTGGTTTCAGGTGAATCTGTCTGGATTCAGGTGGGTCTGTCTGGATTCAGGTGGGTCTGTCTGGATTCAGGTGGTTCTGTCTGGATTCAGGTGGGTCTGTCTGGATTCAGGTGGGTCTGTCTGGTTTCAGGTGNAAGAGACAGAGACGCAACAACAAGACATGAGACTGGAAAGACGCGGCAACAAGACACGAGACCGGAAAGACGCGGCAACAAGACACGAGACAGGAAAGACGCAACAACAAGACATGAGACTGGAAAGACACAGCAACAAGACACAAGACAGGAAAGACACAGCAACAAGACACGAGACTGAAAAGACGCAACAAGACACGAGACTGGAAAGACACGGCAACAAGACACGAGACTGGAAAGACACAGCAACAAGACACAAGACTGGAAAGACACAGCAACAAGACACGAGACTGGAAAGACGCGGCAACAAGACACGAGACCGGAAAAAAGCGGCAACAAGACACGAGACTGGAAAGACACAGCAACAAGACACGAGACTGGAAAGACACAGCAACAAGATACGAGACTGGAAAGACGTGGCAACAAGACACGAGACTGGAAAGACACGGCAACAAGACACGAGAGTGGAAAGACGTGGCAACAAGACACGAGACTGGAAAGACACGGCAACAAGACACGAGAGTGGAAAGACGTGGCAACAAGACACGAGACCGGAAAGACACGGCAACAAGACACGAGACTGGAAAGACACAGCAACAAGACACAAGACTGGAAAGACACAGCAACAAGACACGAGACTGGAAAGACGCGGCAACAAGACACGAGACCGGAAAAAAGCGGCAACAAGACACGAGACTGGAAAGACAAAGCAACAAGACACGAGACTGGAAAGACGCGGCAACAAGACACGAAACTGGAAAGACACGGCAACAAGACACGAGACTGGAAAGACGCGGCAACAAGACACGAGACTGGAAAGACGCGGCAACAAGACACGAGACCGGAAAAAAGCAACAACAAGACACGAGACTGGAAAGACACAGCAACAAGACACGAAACTGGAAAGACACAGCAACAAGACACGAGACCGGAAAGACACAGCAACAAGACACAAGACTGGAAAGACACAGCAAAAAGACACGAGACTGGAAAGACACGGCAACAAGACACGAGAGTGGAAAGACGTGGCAACAAGACACGAGACTGGAAAGACACGGCAACAAGACACGAGAGTGGAAAGACGTGGCAACAAGACACGAGACTGGAAAGACGTGGCAACAAGACACGAGACTGGAAAGACACAGCAACATTGACTGTTAAATCAAAAGCCTTCATCCAAAACAACAACAACAACCGTTTCAGCTGTTTACTGATTTTACCTATTTTAATTATTCTGAGTTCAAAAATACCAACAACAACTTTCCATCACATAAAGAATGTACAACTTTTCATATAGTTTGAATATTTTTACATTTTCTCACAAACAAAAACTAAGAAGAAAAAACGTCCAAAGTGTGAAAATTCACTAATAAATCTGCTTCAGATTGAAGCCACGTGTTTAAAACATGATTGTAAAATAAAGAATAAAAGTTTTTTTACATGGAGTTTTTGTTCAGACTCAACGAGAAACTGTTGCATTTTGTAATTTATGTTTCATTCTGATTTTTTTTTTATTCAAGTTTTTATGTCATTCGTGTCTCTTCTGTCTGCTCACATGAAGCTCTTCAATATTTTTTAAGTGTCTGTAACTTTAGAATTCTGCTTGGATTCAGTGCAGACGGCAAGCAGAAATTAATAAATTAAAAGTCCCTTTTTAGACAGAAAGACAGTCTGAACAAGTGGAGAAAATTCAGATATAAATAAATAACATCATGCATATTTTTAGTGATTGTGTTTCAACTTTAATGAAGTCTCTTTTGTACATTATTTATTTTTTCAAACTGAAAATAAAAACCATTTTATATACAGTTATCATTTAATATTGTTTGAAAGTATGCAGCATTTCATTTTTACAAATATGTTTCGAATTATAATTCATTTTGTTATTTTTTTAGTCACAAACAGATTAAATTCACCAAATTGCTGTTTGTATGACAGAAAAAACCCTGATGTTTTCTCCTTTTAATGATTAATGGTCTAACTAAAATAATGTTTTTATTTGAGCATGTTGTGACCAATGATCCTGCAGATAACAAACAAAAAAACACAAGATCTCATAAAGAAGAGTAATGAAAAATTCAACAATAAGAATATCTGAATAATTCTCTGCATGTCGACTTTTTCTTCTTGGTTTGTTCATTTTTCTTGTTCTCTGAATTACAAAATGTTACACAATTTTCTAGAAACTCACAGTTGTCAGGGTTCTGGGAATTTTGGCAAGTTTGCCTGTGGTTTTATTTTGGAAGAGTTGGCTTCCTGTTTTATTTTGTAAGTGTTCCATGTTTCTTATTTCCCTTGTTTCTTGTTGTGGACTTGGTTTATTGGTTAGTCTGGTTTCAGGTGGTTCTGTCTGGTTTCAGGTGGGTCTGTCTGGTTTCAGGTGGGTCTGTCTGGTTTCAGGTGAGTCTGTCTGGATTCAGGTGGGTCTGTCTGGTTTCAGGTGGTTCTGTCTGGATTCAGGTGGGTCTGTCTGGATTCAGGTGGGTCTGTCTGGTTTCAGGTGGGTCTGTCTGGTTTCAGGTGGGTCTGTCTGGATTCAGGTGAGTCTGTCTGGATTCAGGTGGGTCTGTCTGGTTTCAGGTGGTTCTGTCTGGTTTCAAGTGGTTCTGTCTGGATTCAGGTGGGTCTGTCTGGTTTCAGGTGAGTCTGTCTGGTTTCAAGTGGTTCTGTCTGGTTTCAGGTGGGTCTGTCTGGTTTCAGGTGAGTCTGTCTGGTTTCAGGTGAGTCTGTCTGGTTTCAGGTGGGTCTGTCTGGTTTCAGGTGAGTCTGTCTGGTTTCAGGTGGTTCTTTCTGGTTTCAGGTGGTTCTTTCTGGTTTCAGGTGGTTCTTTCTGGTTTCAGGTGGGTCTGTCTGGTTTCAGGTGGTTCTTTCTGGTTTCAGGTGGGTCTGTCTGGTTTCAGGTGGGTCTGTCTGGTTTCAGGTGGTTCTTTCTGGTTTCAGGTGGGTCTGTCTGGTTTCAGGTGAGTCTGTCTGGTTTCAGGTGGGTCTGTCTGGTTTCAGGTGGGTCTGTCTGGTTTCAGGTGGGTCTGTCTGGTTTCAGGTGGTTCTTTCTGGTTTCAGGTGGGTCTGTCTGGTTTCAGGTGGGTCTGTCTGGTTTCAGGTGAGTCTGTCTGGTTTCAGGTGGGTCTGTCTGGTTTCAGGTGGTTCTTTCTGGTTTCAGGTGGGTCTGTCTGGATTCAGGTGGTTCTTTCTGATTTCAGGTGGGTCTGTCTGGTTTCAGGTGGGTCTGTCTGGATTCAGGTGGTTCTTTCTGGTTTCAGGTGGGTTTGCCAAATCAGCCTTTTTGTTTCTCTTTAATTAAAGGGTTTTATTTTATGCCACCCCTGTGTCTCTTGTGTCTTCTGTGTCTCGGGTCCATCAGAACCAACATCATGACAGTACGGAGAGAAATGTTGTGTAAAGCTTTAAACAAAGGTTGTCGTTTTAAATTATGTCCCGAATGTCCATGTGAAATATGATGCACATAAAAACAAATGATATTCAATGTTTACATTTCTGTATTAACATTTTTCTGTCTCATAACCATAAATATGTCAAACTTCAGTCTTTTATTGGACACTTCCTCAGTTTGCACACATTACTGCATCCATCAATAACAACCAAACATCTTCACTGGACATCTGGTTCTGCATCAGCTTTGATGCGGTGGATACCTTTCAAATTCAAAAACAACCTGACAATAAGTGGAACATAATTGATCAGATATGAAGCGCAGCACGCTGTGTGGAAAGCATGTCATCTGTGCACGATGGCGTGACTTGCTTTCTGTAAATAACTATAAGTCCAGCTGCTAGAAACAGCTGCTCAGCTGGACCAGATGTCCCCAAATACTGTTATACTAACTTTTGTCCAGGAAAGTATTCAGCATATATGATTCCCTCAGACGTCTTGAAGCCTTGAGTCCTGCTGAACTCTGGATGATCTCTGCTGCCTGATCTTCAGATCCTGGCCTGGTCTGGTCCAGCAGCTTGTTACAGTTCTCTGTGCATGTCAGTATAAGTGGAAGAATCAGATAGTTTGTTAGGAAAGGCAGCAAACAAGAGCTCAGAGGACTAGCCCAGACGGTTAGTGTTAACCCTTAACCGTCTGGGTTTGTTCAAAAACACCAACCCTTTCAGCTCATGGCCAAAAGTGACCAGGTACAAGTTGAAGCTGTAATTTTACATTTTCCTAAAGTTTTAGCTAATTTTACTTACTACATAAAGTTTTTCTCTAACATGATTTCAAGTCACAAGTGTAAAAATGTATTACTTTTACATTTTAACCCTTTAAATCAATGTTAAAACACATAGTACCTCTTTTTAAAAATCAGTGGCAGGAATAAAACCACTATTTTTTTTAATCAAATTGTAAATGTCTGATTTTTTTTATCATGATTGGTGCTAAATCTGTCACTGATTGACAGCACCAAGGATTTATTTATTTATTTATGTATTTGCATTTTTATTTATTCTTTTCAGAGAGCAAAAAACACAAAAAGTCCCTCTCAGAACTGACCAGCTACTGACTAAACTAACAAAAAGCTAGAAATTTAAATATTTTTCCACTTTTAAAAATTTGATTTTTTAAAAGTTTTTATTAGTCCTGGGCATAGAAGCCAGAATTTGATTAAATATCAGACATTTAAACCTTCAAATTTCAGTTAAAATACATTTTTTGACTAAATTTTCAGTTGAAAAAGGCAAGTTGTCATTTGCTTGACCATAATTAATGGAATTTATATTATTTTATGTGATAAATATTTTTATCATAGAATAATTGTATTTTGAATTTCATTTATTTTGGAATATGGATTCTCATGAGGAGTGAAATCCCACGTGTTGCATCATGTCTTGTGCAGTGGGCGTCGGTCTGAATCAGACTCCCAGTGGACTTTCATCTTTACTTTATCCTACATCTTTACTTTAAATACATCATTTTCCCATCAGGAGACTCAGATGTTCCTCTGTCTCTACCATCTGCTGCTCAGCCTTCATCGCTGTGTCAGGAAGAGGAATCAGACACTGACTGATGCTCCTCATCATCACTGGTGATGCTGTCAGGCTCTGAGAACTGTGTCCACTCATTTCCAGGAGAGGACATGTCCTTGTCTTTGGTATGTTTTGTAGATCATGAAGAGCAGAGGATTTCTCCTCTTCATCGCTCTCTGAGCTCGTCACATTATCACATGACTGAAGCAGGAAACATGACCTTCTTGTAAATAAGAGGAGAAACAGAATGATCCGAGGTTGTTAGACGTATTTAGTCTTACTGATCCAACTACTGATGACTGAACCTGCCGAAACCTCATACACAAGGGTCAGAGTTGGTTCTGGTTTTTTCTTTGATCTCTGCAAGATCTCCTCCGGTTTTATTTTTGGAAATCAGTTTTTGGGGTGTGAGGCCTGTGGTGCAGTCGTGTTTGCTAAAGAACAGAAGCTGCAGGAGCTGTGGACACGAGCACTGAAGCAAAGTCTACCTAAAACTAATCTTACTGCAGGTCTGATACAACAGCGTTTGTTTCACTCTCACAGGATCTTAATTATGCTGCAATTTTATACACAAGCAAATAAATAATTTTCATCCACAAACATAAATGCAGCAAATGAAGGATGTAATTAGTTATTTGATCTTTAGGATGTCAGATAAGTCTGAGTTCAGCAACATGACGTACACGCCTGTTTAAAACTGAACATATCACCGGCCAAAAAATGGCAAAAACCATTAAAAACGATAATTTTCAAGTCTGGAGTTTAGAGTTATATCCATTTACCCTAAAATAAATGATAGAATATTGCAAATAATAAGGAATGAATAAAAGCAGTTTGGTTGGTTTCTATGAGCCTCAATAAAGCTGAAAGGTAGAATTTGATGTAGATCGTGTATCTTTGATATATTTAAGGAAAAAAAAAATAAAAATAAAAATTCAGGAAAAAGTTCAGACCATTTGGGGAATTTCATTACATTTCCATTAACCCAGCTGAAATGGTTAAAACAGCCCAGAGGGTTAAACATGACCTCCACATGTATCAGAGTTTAAACATACACACTCCTTCTCCATTGCATGTAAAGTTAACATGTTAGAGTAGGTAATTAATAAAGCAGCTAGCCCTTCAGTTTAAATACTCTATTTTTAAAAGAGTCAGATTTTTTTTTTTTTGTTGAAATCCCAAAATGTTTATATGACATTTTACAAAATATCCCAGTTCTTTACAAACAACCAGTTTACAACTGAAAATGAAAGGAGATGCTGGTTAAATATAAAAACAATGAAATATAAAACAAAGTGTCAAGAATCAAAAAGAAGTGAAAATATATCAGAAAATAAAACAACTGAATAAAAACAACTAGAAAGTCCATCAAACCACAGACCTCCAGCAATCACCTCCATATTGTGATTTACAAAAACAGTAACAGTCTCATCGTTGTTGTCTCAACATGATCAGATACCTTTAAAGAGTTCCTTCCATTGAATATTGAACTGTTGAATATTTTAGCTCCACAGGTGTTCTTACCTTCATAGTGGGTGAAAACAGGTCAACAACTTCTCTTTTAGTTTTAATCTCTCAAACTACGCAGGTGGTGATAAAACCCGAGTTCTCCCGAGTTCTAACGGCCTGTATCTGTTTCATCACAACTCCTTTGTTCATTAGTATTCATCAGCTCCTGCAGTTGAAACCACACCTAGCATGCTGCTGGCTAAAAGCTGTTAGCATAAGACGTATCAAACAGGAAGACATGACGTCTGATGTTGCCATGCACAGCGGGGCAGGAAACAGTATACCTTGGTCTGATAGGCTAGTTTGTTAGCCAATCAGAGTCCAGCAAATTTGAATAATGAATATGAACGAGCTGCTGCTCGAGGCCTGACGGAAGGAGCCGGAACCACCCGGATTTTAATGCAGACAGATTGAAAGGTCTGTTAATCAGTGTTTCCTAACATTTTTTAGATATAAAATGTTTCATATTACTGGATAATACTTAAAAAATAACCACAAAGTCCTGAAATTTATATGAAATGCCCTTTTTAACACTTAGACTGACTGTAATATCATATAGTTCTTCATATAAATCACTGTTTCAGTGATGGAGGTTTTGTTCTGGAGCTGTTTGGGAGGGTTTTACAGAATCCATCACAGCTCTTAATTTCAGAACATTTTTTTTTCCTTTTCTACTTTTTAGCTCAGTAATTGCTCTCTGGTCTCTCAGTGGATGTTATCTCAGTGTATTTGTTCATATACTCTGTACACTTTAAAAAAGTAAAAGTAAATAATCCTAATTTACATCTTTCTGTCTCTCTCATGTATTTGTGAAGGTGACTGAGATTTACATGCATAAAATAGTAGTTTAAAACTAATAAATCAGTGAACATAGAACTATTATTCAAACACTAAAGAGTGTGAAATTATTCTCTAAATAATTATAGAAACATATAAAGTTATCTACAAGCAGCATCTGACATCGTCTCTGAAGGAAACAGAGACCTGGGTTTCCTGTCTTTTTCCTGTTTTTTTCCCCTTTTCCCTGTTTTTCTCTTTCCCTCCTTCATTGTCCTGTCAGTGATCAGTGGGCGTGTCTGCTCTGTCTCTGTGCTCCGCCCACTGGTGGAGCTTCTTGTGTAACAGCTGCTGCAGAACACCTGTCAACAAGACATTTTCCATTCACTGACTCCAGATCAGTGAGTCACATCGGTGAAAGACTCGCCGTGGTGCTGAGGGATTTTTCCTGTCCAAGTTTTATTTTGTGAAGTTATTTTCTGATGTTCCTCTCAGATGTTCTGTGAGAGGAACACTGGTGCAACTTACCTTGTATCTCACTGTAAAGACGTTGCAGCTCTGTTATTACTTTGATGAAGATGCAGTCTCAGTCCTCTTCTGGGACTCATACTCACATGTCCCTCCAACTGACCCACTCACCTGCCTCTTGTCCTTTTCCTCCAGAGCCCATGGTTGGCTCCTTGATCTCTGGATCTACGTTCTCCATGGACAGTCAGAAAAATGTCTTCATTTTCAACCAAGACATCTGAATTCTAACCTCACTTCTCATCTGGCCCTAGATCACCTGACTGATCTCAGCTGATGCTCCTGGTCAGCACACATGATGTGTTTTAGTCTTTTTGTGTCCTTTTAGTCAAACATCATGATAAATCCTACTAAGAACAGATGAAGGACCTGAAGGATTCAGATTGAGCTGATCTCTGTGTTACATCTTATTGAGTAGCTCTCTGGGAATATGTTTTCCATCAGATTTTGAAGGTACAATTAAATAAAGTAGTTAAAGAGTCCCTTCCATTAAAAACCATTTTTCTGAGGTTTCTGTTGAATATTTTAGCTCCACAGGTGTTCTTACCTTCATAGTGGGTGTGAAAACAGGTCAACAACTTCTCTTTCAGTTTTAATCTCTCAAACTACCCAGGTGGTGATAAAACCCGAGTTCTCCTGAGTTCCAATGGCCTGTATCTGTTTCATCACAATTCCTTTGTTCGTTAGTATTCATCAGCTCCTGCAGTTGAAACCACGCCTAGCATGCTGCTGGCTAAAAGCTGTTAGCATTAGACGTAGCAAACAGGAAGAGGGAACGTCTGATGTTGCCATGCGCTGCGGGCAGGAAACAGTATACCTTGCTCTGATAGGCTAGTTTGTTAGCCAATCAGAGTCCAGCAAATTTGAATAATGAATATTAACGAGTTACTGCCTGACAAATATTGACACAGACAGATTGAAAGGTCTGTTAATCAGTGTTTCCTGATGGTTTTTAGATATAATATGTTTCATATTATAGGTTAATACTTAAGAAATAACCACAAAGTCCTGAAATTTGTATGAAATTTAAATATAAAATGTGCTACTCGTCATTTATGATAAAATTAAACACTAATTCATTTTATTTAAATGCACCTGTATTGCCCAGATGTTTCATGGGTTTAATAATCAGCATGACTGAAAAACCTCAGAAAAATATTCCGGAATAGCGCTACAACTGGTGGCAGCTTGTTGGAGTAGCTCTGTGACTTAGCTAGCATTTGCTAGCATTTTCTTTGTTATTTTTGGGTGTTTCTTGCTGGTTTTTTCTTCTGGAGGTATTACTTAGTGCTTTTCTTCTGATTTGGGTGCTATGCTGATTGAGTTTTTTGCTTGATTTGTACCTTTTTTACCAGTTGTTATGATATGTAACCATGGCAACAAGAGACTTGTTTACAAGAAAGCGCAACTAACTGACATTTCTAAGGCTGAAACAATCGTTAAATTGAAACTCTGGATCCCTGATGAGCTCAAAAGAAGAAGACATGGATGCAGAGCAGGAGCACAGTGAAGAGAGAGAAAGAAGAAGTTTAAACCTTCATTTCCATCAGTCACATTGACAAATGTGAGATCTCTTTGCTAACAAAATGGATGAACTTGAAACTCTGTTGAAGATCCAGCCAGAGTATCAGGAATGCAGCATCATGTGTTTTACTGAGACATGGCTAAAGGAACATATCCTGGACTCCAGCGTGTCTCTGTCTGGCTTTCAAACAATACGGACGGACTTGATGAGGAGTTTGTCAGCTGATCACATCTGCAGTCACCTGTTGGGGGCGGAGCATCAGAGCAAGTGACATGAAGAGGTTGAACAGATGGATAAGGAGGACTGATTCTGTCCTGGAGACTGAACTGGAGTCTCTTGAGTTGATTGTCCAAAGGAGGATGAAGAACATGATGGAGAACCCTCCTCATCCTCTTCAGAACACAGTAACTCAACAACAGAGTGTCTTCAGTCAGAAGATTCTTTATAATCTGCTGCAGCACAGACAGTTACAGGAGATCCTTCCTGTCCACAGCTAGAACCCTCTACAGGAGATCATTCCCATCCACAGCTAGAACCCGCTACAGGAGATCCTTCCTGTCCACACCTAGAACCCTCTACAGGAGATCCTTCCTGTCCACAGCTAGAACCCTCTACAGGAGATCCATCCTGTCCACACCTAGAACCCTCTACAGGAGATCCTTCCTGTCCACAGCTAGAACCCGCTACAGGAGATCCTTCCCGTCCACAGCTAGAACCCGCTACAGGAGATCCTTCCCGTCCACAGCTAGAACCCTCTACAGGAGATCCTTCCTGTCCACAGCTAGAACCCTCTACAGGAGATCCTTCCCGTCCACAGCTAGAACCCNTCTACAGGAGATCCTTCCCGTCCACAGCTAGAACCCTCTACAGGAGATCCTTCCCGTCCACAGCTAGAACCCTCTACAGGAGATCCTTCCTGTCCACAGCTAGAACCCTCTACAGGAGACCCTTCCCATCCACAGCTAGAACCCGCTACAGGAGATCCTTCCTGTCCACACCTAGAACCCTCTACAGGAGATCCTTCCTGTCCACAGCTAGAACCCTCTACAGGAGATCCTTCCTGTCCACAGCTAGAACCCGCTACAGGAGATCCTTCCTGTCCACACCTAGAACCCTCTACAGGAGATCCTTCCTGTCCACAGCTAGAACCCTCTACAGGAGATCCATCCTGTCCACACCTAGAACCCTCTACAGGAGATCCTTCCCGTCCACAGCTAGAACCCTCTACAGGAGATCCTTCCCGTCCACAGCTAGAACCCTCTACAGGAGATCCTTCCCGTCCACAGATAGAACCCTCTACAGGAGATCCTTCCTGTCCACAGCTAGAAGCCTCTACAGGAGATCCTTCCTGTCCACAGATAGAACCCTCTACAGGAGATCCTTCCCGTCCACAGCTAGAACCCTCTACAGGAGATCCTTCCCGTCCACAGCTAGAACCCTCTACAAAGACTCCCTAAAGAGGAACTGAGCTACAACAACACTTAATTTCCCTTCGGGGATTCATAAAGTATTTTTGATTTGATTTGAAAACCCTAAAGTAAACCCGGTATCGTAACCACCACTTAAAAAAATGATCAAAGACGTCTGCACACCAATAATTTCTGGTGGCTTTAAATATTTAAAGGTGGTGAAGAGGATTTTGAACCAAATGAGAAGCTCAACGGCTGTTTGTCGTTTTTTGAGTGGTGCGCATGCTTTGCCAATAGATAATGAAACGGGTTTGTTATCTATTGGTTACTTTTTTTCAAGCCCCACCAGGTCTATTATTTATTAATATTATAACTTTTTCCATAAGTACAAGACCACTACAAGTTAATGAAATAATTTTAAAGTAAATTTGACATCTAAATGCTAAAAAAGTCCTCTTTACCACCTTTAACACAATCGTGAAAGTTAAGAATTAAATCTATTTGGACCAATTACCCAATAATCCCTTCTGTCTCAGACACGTGTGTTAAAGTCCTTGTTGTCTTTGATCTTTATGGTTTTTCCTTTATTATAATAAAAGTTTGATGGTTTATATCTTAGTTTGTTTTTAAATTAAAGCCACAAGCTTTACTTGGAATAAATTTATGTTAATAACTTTATATTAATTACCTGAGTACCCCCCCCAGCCTGGTGGAAACAGACCGAAGGTTCTTTAAAAGTTGATTACATTTCTGGAAAGGTGAACTTATTTGGCTTCAAGTGTTTTGAAGTTAGTTCTTGTTTCTCTGTGTATTTAGGTAGAAGATGAAGTTGATGAACCTAAACAGTTGCTTCTCTGATAACCTCCTCTGACCTATCAGCATGAGACTGCTGTAGAGCTGCAGATTGTTCCTGACAACGTCACAACACATTCTTCTTTTAAAGGGCATCTTCTGACCTCCTGTTGTCAGGAAGTGCAAAGGTTTCTACTCTACCCTTTAGAAAAATGCAACAAATAAAAGCTTCTTCTGCCTTTAGTTTACTAACTTACATAAATAAATGCAAAATAATGAAAGTTCCAGAATCGAGTTGGAACATTTTATTTTGGAGAGATTAAGCAGATGCAGCATCTCTTAAAGATACAAGAACTTGTTCTAGATCAGAGTCAGTTCTACTCAGTGAAAGTGTCCAGTTACAGAGTATCAGTCCACTGTGAGGCTGAAACTCATTAATGTGATCTATTAATTCAGTTTTTACTTTTTTGGGGGGGTGGGTTGGGGGTGGGGGTGGGGTGGGGTGTGGGGTGGTCTCTCATCTCATTAGTCCTGTCATAAATCTCTAGATTTTATTCTTTTATTAAAAGTAAAACATTCTGTTGTTGTAACGTTTCAGTCTGAGCAGAGTTCAGAGGACGTTATATATATATATATCTAACGAGACAAACAGACGGGTTCTAATACAGACAGGTTCTAATACAGACGGGTTCTTATACAGACGGGTTCTAATAAAGACGGGTTCTTATACAGACGGGTTCTAATACAGACGGGTTCTAATACAGACGGGTTCTTATACAGACGGGTTCTAATACAGACGGGTTCTAATAAAGACGGGTTCTTATACAGACGGGTTCTAATACAGACGGGTTCTAATACAGACAGGCGGGTTCTAATACAGACGGGTTCTAATACAGACAGGTTCTAATACAGACAGGCGGGTTCTAATACAGACGGGTTCTAATACAGACAGGTTCTAATACAGACAGGAGGGTTCTAATAAAGACGGGTTCTAATACAGACGGGTTCTAATACAGACGGGTTCTAATACAGACGGGATCTAATACAGACAGGTGGGTTCTAATACAGACGGGTTCTAATACAGACAGGTTCTAATACAGACAGGCGGGTTCTAATACAGATGGGTTCTAATACAGACAGGTTCTAATAAAGACGGGTTCTTATACAGACAGGTGCTAATACAGACGGGTTCTAATACAGACAGGCGGGTTCTATACAGACAGGTTCTAATACAAACGGGTTCTAATACAGACGGGTTCTTATACAGACGGGTTCTAATACAGACGGGTTCTAATAAAGACGGGTTGTTATACAGACGGGTTCTAATGCAGACGGGTTCTAATGCAGACGGGTTCTAATACAGACGGGTTCTTATACAGACGGGTTCTAATACAGACGGGTTCTAATACAGACGGGTTCTCATACAGACGGGTTCTAATACAGACAGGTTCTAATACAGACAGGTTCTAATACAGACAGACGGGTTCTCATACAGACGGGTTCTAATACAGAGAGGCGGGTTCTAATACAAACGGGTTCTTATACAGACGGGTTTTTAAACAGACGGGTTCTCATACAGACAGGCGGGTTCTAATACAGACGCGTTCTTATACAGACGGGTTCTAATACAGACGGGTTCTAATACAGACAGGCGGGTTCTAATACAGATGGGTTCTTATACAGACAGGTTCTAATACAGATGGGTTCTAATACAGATGGGTTCTAATACAGACGGGTTCTTATACAGAGAGGCGGGTTCTAATACAGACAGGCGGGTTCTAATACAGACAGGTTCTAATACAGACAGACGGGTTCTTATACAGACGGGTTCTAATACAGAGAGGCAGGTTCTAATGCAGACGGGTTCTTATACAGACGGGTTCTTATACAGACAGGTTCTAATACAGACGGGTTCTAATACAGACGGGTTCTAATACAGACAGGTTCTAATACAGACAGGCGGGTTCTAATACAGACAGGCGGGTTCTCATACAGACGGGTTCTAATACAGAGAGGCGGGTTCTAATACAGACGGGTTCTTATACAGACGGGTTCTTATACAGAGAGGCGGGTTCTAATACAGACAGGCGGGTTCTAATACAGACAGGTTCTAATACAGACAGACGGGTTCTTATACAGACGGGTTCTAATACAGAGAGGCAGGTTCTTATACAGACGGGTTCTTATACAGACGGGTTCTAATACAGACAGACGGGTTCTCATACAGACGGGTTCTAATACAGACGGGTTCTAATACAGACAGGCGGGTTCTAATACAGACGGGTTCTAATACAGACAGGTTCTAATACAGACAGGCGGGTTCTAATACAGACGGGTTCTAATACAGACAGGTTCTAATACAGACAGGTTCTAATACAGAGAGGCGGGTTCTTATACAGACAGGTTCTAATACAGACGGGTTCTAATACAGACGGGTTCTAATACAGACAGGTTCTTATACAGACGGGTTCCAATACAGACGGGTTCTAATACAGACGGGTTCTTATACAGACAGACGGGTTCTAATACAGACAGGCGGGTTCTAATACAGACGCGTTCTTATACAGACGGGTTCTAATACAGACAGGCGGGTTCTAATACAGACGGGTTCTTATACAGACAGGTTCTAATACTGACGGGCGGGTTCTAATACAGACGGGTTCTAATACAGACAGGCGGGTTCTCATACAGACGGGTTCTAATACAGAGAGGCGGGTTCTAATACAAACGGGTTCTTATACAGACGGGTTTTTAAACAGACGGGTTCTCATACAGACAGGCGGGTTCTAATACAGACGGGTTCTAATACAGACGGGTTCTAATACAGACAGGCGGGTTCTAATACAGACGGGTTCTAATACAGACAGGCGGGTTCTAATACAGATGAGTTCTAATACAGACAGGTTCTAATACAGACGGGTTCTAATACAGACAGGCAGGTTCTAATACAGACAGGTTCTAATACAGACGGGTTCCAATACAGACAGGCGGGTTCTAATACAGACAGGTTCTAATACAGACGGGTTCTAATACAGACAGGTTCTAATACAGACAGGCGGGTTCTAATACAGACAGGCGGGTTCTAATACAGACAGGTTCTAATACAGACAGGTTCTAATACAGACAGGCGGGTTCTAATACAGACGGGTTCTAATACAGACAGGCGGGTTCTAATACAGACGGGTTCTAATACAGACAGGTTCTAATACAGACAGGCGGGTTCTAATACAGACGGGTTCTAATACAGACAGGTTCTAATACAGACAGGTTCTAATACAGACAGACAGGTTCTCATACAGACGGGTTCTAATACAGACAGGTTCTAATACAGACAGGTTCTAATACAGACAGACGGGTTCTCATACAGACGGGTTCTAATACAGACGGGTTCTTATACAGATGGGTTCTAATACAGACGGGTTCTAATACAGACGGGTTCTAATACAGACAGGTTCTAATACAGACAGGCGGGTTCTAATACAGACGGGTTCTAATACAGACGGGTTCTAATACAGACAGGCGGGTTCTAATACAGACGGGTTCTAATACAGACAGGCGGGTTCCAATACAGACGGGTTCTAATACAGAGGGTTTTTAAAACAGACAGGTTCTAATACAGACGGGTTCTTATACAGACGGGTTCTTATACAGACGGGTTCTAATACAGACGGGCTCTAATACAGATGGGTTCTTATACAGACAGGTTCTAATACAGACGGGTTCTTATACAGACGGGTTCTAATACAGACGGGCTCTAATACAGAGGGGTTCTTATACAGACGGGTTCTAATACAGACATGTTCTAATACAGACGGGTTCTAATACAGACGGGTTCTAATACAGATGGGTTCTAATACAGACGGGTTCTTATACAGATGGGTTCTAATACAGACGGGTTCTAATACAGACAGGCGGGTTCTAATACAGACAGGTTCTAATACAGAGGGTTTTTAAAACAGACGGGTTCTTATACAGACAGGTTCTAATACAGACGGGCGGGTTCTAATACAGACGGGTTCTAATACAGACGGGTTCTAATACAGACAGGCGGGTTCTAATACAGACGGGTTCTAATACAGACAGGTTCTAATACAGACAGGCGGGTTCTAATAAAGACGGGTTCTAATACAGACGGGTTCTAATACAGACAGGTTCTAATACAGACAGACGGGTTCTCATACAGACGGGTTCTAATACAGACAGGTTCTAATACAGACAGACGGGTTCTTATACAGACGGGTTCTAATACAGAGAGGCAGGTTCTAATACAGACGGGTTCTTATACAGACGGGTTCTTATACAGACAGGTTCTAATACAGACGGGTTCTAATACAGACGGGCTCTAATACAGACATGTTCTAATACAGACGGGTTCCAATACAGACGGGTTCTAATACAGACGGGTTCTTATACAGACAGGTTCTAATACAGACGGGTTCTTATACAGACGGGTTCCAATACAGACGGGTTCTAATACAGACGGGTTCTTATACAGACGGGTTCTAATACAGACGGGTTCTTATACAGACGGGTTCTAATACAGACGGGCTCTAATACAGACGGGTTCTAATACAGACATGTTCTAATACAGACGGGTTCTAATACAGACGGGTTCTAATACAGATGGGTTCTAATACAGACGGGTTCTTATACAGATGGGTTCTAATACAGACGGGTTCTAATACAGACAGGCGGGTTCTAATACAGACAGGTTCTAATACAGAGGGTTTTTAAAACAGACGGGTTCTTATACAGACGGGTTCTAATACAGACGGGTTCTTATACAGACGGGTTCTAATACAGACGGGCTCTAATACAGATGGGTTCTTATACAGACAGGTTCTAATACAGACGGGTTCTTATACAGACGGGTTCTTATACAGACAGGTTCTAATACAGACAGGTTCTAATACAGACGGGCTCTAATACAGATGGGTTCTTATACAGACGGGTTCTAATACAGACGGGTTCTTATACAGATGGGTTCTAATACAGACAGGTTCTAATACAGACAGGCGGGTTCTAATACAGACAGTTTCTAATACAGACAGGTTCTAATACAGAGAGGCGGGTTCTAATACAGACAGGTTCTAATACAGACAGGTTCTAATACAGACAGGCGGGTTCTAATACAGACAGGCGGGTTCTAATACAGACAGGTTCTAATACAGACAGGTTCTAATACAGACAGGCGGGTTCTAATACAGACAGTTTCTAATACAGACAGGTTCTAATACAGAGAGGCGGGTTCTAATACAGACAGGTTCTAATACAGACAGGTTCTAATACAGACAGGCGGGTTCTAATACAGACAGGCGGGTTCTAATACAGACAGGTTCTAATACAGACAGGTTCTAATACAGACAGGCGGGTTCTAATACAGACAGTTTCTAATACAGACAGGTTCTAATACAGAGAGGCGGGTTCTAATACAGACAGGTTCTAATACAGACAGGTTCTAATACAGACAGGCGGGTTCTAATACAGACAGGCGGGTTCTAATACAGACAGGTTCTAATACAGACAGGCGGGTTCTAATACAGACAGGTTCTAATACAGACAGGTTCTAATACAGAGAGGCGGGTTCTAATACAGACAGGTTCTAATATAGACAGGTTCTAATATAGAGAGGCGGGTTCTAATACAGACAGGCGGGTTCTAATACAGACAGGTTCTAATACAGACAGGTTCTAATACAGACAGATGGGTTCTAATACAGACAGGCGGGTTCTAATACAGACAGGTTCTAATACAGACGGGTTCTAATACAGACAGGCGGGTTCTAATACAGATGGTTCTAATACAGACAGGTTCTAATACAGACAGGTTCTAATACAGAGAGGCGGGTTCTAATACAGACAGGCGGGTTCTAATACAGACAGGTTCTAATACAGACGGGTTCTAATACAGACGGGTTCTAATACAGACAGGCGGGTTCTAATACAGACAGGTTCTAATACAGACAGGCGGGTTCTAATACAGACAGGTTCTAATACAGACGGGTTCCAATACAGACAGGCGGGTTCTAATACAGACAGGTTCTAATTCAGACAGGTTCTAATACAGACAGGCGGGTTCTAATACAGACAGGTTCTAATACAGACGGGTTCTAATACAGACGGGTTCCAATACAGACAGGCGGGTTCTAATACAGACAGGTTCTAATATAGATGGGTTCTAATACAGACGGGTTCTAATACAGACTAGTCCATCACAGGCAGGTGAAAGTGATGCAGGATGATGATGGTGCAGCAAGACATTGAAAAAGTCGTGGATCCAACACAGAACTAAAATGAGACTAAACCAGCATGAAACATGTAAACTAACTAACTAACACAACTCTACTAACAAAGAAAGAAGAGGGACGATACATGACAGTTATGTCTTCTTTAACTTTTGTTTTAGTTCTAATGATATTCAGACTGTATATATTACAGGTTTTGTCCTGTTGCTGGTGTCTCCACTCTGTGTTTCATAGCTTCCAGATTTTGACTCCAGCTTTAGTCGTTGATGCAGTTTCCTGTGTAAGGGAACTGCACCCCCCAAACTCACTGTCTCCTGCTGCAGTCCAACACAGTGAATGAAGTTTTATCCACAGAACAAGAGCTCACCAAAGAGTTTGGAGTGACTACATGCTCCATTTCTGTGTTTGGATGTCTGACCACAAAGTTCTTCATGCTATCATGTTATAATAATTCACTCAAGAGCTTTTTATTCTAACAGTGGGTGTTTCCACCATGGTCACATCACTAGTTGTCTTCTTTGTTCCTGTCTCTTATACACNGTTCTAATACAGACGGGTTCTTATACAGACAGGTTCTAATACAGACGGGTTCTTATACAGACGGGTTCTAATACAGACGGGTTCTAATACAGACAGGCGGGTTCTAATACAGACGGGTTCTAATACAGACAGGTTCTAATACAGACAGGCGGGTTCTAATACAGACGGGTTCTAATACAGACAGGTTCTAATACAGACAGGTTCTAATACAGACAGACGGGTTCTCATACAGACGGGTTCTAATACAGACAGGTTCTAATACAGACAGACGGGTTCTCATACAGACGGGTTCTAATACAGACAGGTTCTAATACAGACAGACGGGTTCTCATACAGACGGGTTCTAATACAGACGGGTTCTAATACAGACAGGTTCTAATACAGACAGGCGGGTTCTAATACAGACGGGTTCTAATACAGACAGGTTCTAATACAGACAGACGGGTTCTCATACAGACGGGTTTTTAAACGGACGGGTTCTAATACAGACAGGCGGGTTCTAATACAGACGCGTTCTTATACAGACGGGTTCTAATACAGACAGGCGGGTTCTAATACAGACAGGCGGGTTCTAATACAGACGGGTTCTTATCCAGACAGGTTCTAATACAGATGGGTTCTAATACAGACGGGTTCTAATACAGACGGGTTCTTATACAGACAGGTTCTAATACAGACGGGTTCTAATACAGACGGGTTCTTATACAGACAGGTTCTAATACAAACGGGTTCTAATACAGACGGGTTCTTATACAGACGGGTTCTAATACAGACGGGTTCTAATACAGACGGGTTCTAATACAGACGGGTTCTTATACAGACGGGTTCTAATACAGACGGGTTCTAATACAGACAGGCGGGTTCTAATACAGACAGGTTCTAATACAGACAGGCGGGTTCTAATACAGACAGGCGGGTTCTAATACAGACAGGTTCTAATACAGACGGGTTCCAATACAGACAGGCAGGTTCTAATACAGACAGGTTCTAATACAGACGGGTTCCAATACAGACAGGCGGGTTCTAATACAGACAGGTTCTAATACAGACGGGTTCTAATACAGACAGGCGGGTTCTAATACAGACAGGTTCTAATACAGACAGGCGGGTTCTAATACAGACAGGTTCTAATACAGACGGGTTCTAATACAGACAGGCGGGTTCTAATACTGACAGGTGGGTTCTAATACAGACAGGTTCTAATACAGACGGGTTCTAATACAGACGGGTTCTAATACAGATGGGTTCTAATACAGACGGGTTCTTATACAGATGGGTTCTAATACAGACGGGTTCTAATACAGACAGGCGGGTTCTAATACAGACAGGTTCTAATACAGAGGGTTTTTAAAACAGACGGGTTCTTATACAGACGGGTTCTAATACAGACGGGTTCTTATACAGACGGGTTCTAATACAGACGGGCTCTAATACAGATGGGTTCTTATACAGACAGGTTCTAATACAGACGGGTTCTTATACAGACGGGTTCTTATACAGACAGGTTCTAATACAGACAGGTTCTAATACAGACGGGCTCTAATACAGATGGGTTCTTATACAGACGGGTTCTAATACAGACGGGTTCTTATACAGATGGGTTCTAATACAGACAGGTTCTAATACAGACAGGCGGGTTCTAATACAGAGGGTTTTTAAAACAGACGGGTTCTACTACAGACAGGCGGGTTCTAATACAGATGGGTTCTAAAACAGACAGGTTCTAATACAGACGGGTTCTAATACAGACAGGTTCTAATACAGACGGGTTCTAATACAAACAGGTTCTAATACAGACAGGCGGGTTCTAATACAGACGGGTTCTAATACAGACGGGTTCTAATACAGACAGGCGGGTTCTAATACAGACGGGTTCTAATACAGACAGGCGGGTTCTAATACAGATGAGTTCTAATACAGACAGGTTCTAATACAGACAGGTTCTAATACAGAGAGGCGGGTTCTAATACAGACAGGCGGGTTCTAATACAGACAGGTTCTAATACAGACGGGTTCTAATACAGATGGGTTCTAATACAGACAGGCGGGTTCTAATACAGATGAGTTCTAATACAGACGGGTTCTAATACAGACAGGTTCTAATACAGACGGGTTCTAATACAGACGGGTTCTAATACAGACAGGCGGGTTCTAATACAGACAGGTTCTAATACAGACAGGCGGGTTCTAATACAGACAGGTTCTAATACAGACAGGTTCTAATACAGACGGGTTCCAATACAGACAGGCGGGTTCTAATACAGACAGGTTCTAATACAGACGGGTTCTACTACAGACAGGCGGGTTCTAATACAGATGGGTTCTAAAACAGACGGGTTCTAATACAGACGGGTTCTAATACAGACAGGTTCTAATACAGACAGATGGGTTCTAATACAGACGGGTTCTAATACAGACTAGTCCATCACAGGCAGGTGAAAGTGATGCAGGATGATGATGGTGCAGCAAGACATTGAAAAAGTCGTGGATCCAACACAGAACTAAAATGAGACTAAACCAGCATGAAACATGTAAACTAACTAACTAACACAACTCTACTAACAAAGAAAGAAGAGGGACGATACATGACAGTTATGTCTTCTTTAACTTTTGTTTTAGTTCTAATGATATTCAGACTGTATATATTACAGGTTTTGTCCTGTTGCTGGTGTCTCCACTCTGTGTTTCATAGCTTCCAGATTTTGACTCCAGCTTTAGTCGTTGATGCAGTTTCCTGTGTAAAGGAACTGCACCCCCCAAACTCACTGTCTCCTGCTGCAGTCCAACACAGTGAATGAAGTTTTATCCACAGAACAAGAGCTCACCAAAGAGTTTGGAGTGACTAAATGCTCCATTTCTGTGTTTGGATGTCTGACCACAAAGTTCTTCATGCTATCATGTTATAATAATTCACTCAAGAGCTTTTTATTCTAACAGTGGGTGTTTCCACCATGGTCACATCACTAGTTGTCTTCTTTGTTCTCAGTCATGGTACGACGTGATACAACAAGCAAACCTCAGTGAAAACTCGACTAAACATCTGCAAATTTGAGTAAAATCAAGTGACATTATGTATTTCCTTCATTATGATAAATCTGCTCTCGCTCGCTCGTGTTAAAAGCCTCAAGCTGACGTGTAGAATAGTTGTTATCCACTCTGTGCTAAAACACTTTCCCACAACTTTTATTGATTTAGATTTTGCTTGGCATCTGCTTTACAACGGCTTTGCTTGGAATGTTTTTTTGCCCTCTGCCTTTATCATTTGATAAATGTTGCTCCCCTGAGTGCATGTCAAGTCCCCTTACAAGAATTCCACAGCTTTTACCAAAAGCCATCACACCAGGAAGTAATCTAATAATGAATACAACAACAGTTTACGCACTGCTTGCCTTTGTAGCCATGATTTAAACAACCAAACTGCAAACATCCATACCTCCACTAATGGAGCACCACAGCAAACACTTTCATTTAATCACAAGCTTTTTTTTTTCAAAGCAAACTGGCCAAGCAGCAGAGGATGAGAGGCTAATGACCCATGAGCAATAAGCAAGTGTTACAGCGAATGGACTCTTGCAAAAAAGAAAAGCTTTTACTGAATAGCCTATCAATATTTTAAAGCAAATCCTCTATGGCTTTCCTCTCTAACTGGATTAGCAGTGTGATCTGTTCTGACAGTATGTTGTTAGTGATACTCCATTTGCTTTGTCTATCATCTGATTTTCCCTCGGTAATCCACACAGCACCCTTATATTTCATAATTTGTTTTGCTATCGGGGTTGATTTGTAAATGTGCAAATTCTAATTAGCCATAGCTACTGGTTCTAATTTGTTAAATATTAAACGATTCCTGTGGTGGAGTCTTTCTTCACATCCCCTAGATGAAA
Source organism: Pachypanchax playfairii (assembly GCA_006937955.1). Lineage (NCBI taxonomy): Eukaryota > Metazoa > Chordata > Actinopteri > Cyprinodontiformes > Aplocheilidae > Pachypanchax > Pachypanchax playfairii. The sequence goes on along the minus strand of SSNP01000112.1, from coordinate 682,604 downwards.
GTTTACCATATGCAAATTCAACTGCCTTTTAGATGTCAGCACTTTTTAAAATGTCCCATTTTGCCCCTGTTTGTTTGTCTGTCCCTTGATCCACTTGAAGGTTTTTATTCATGTCTGATCTTCACTTCTGTTTGAGTTTTCATCACAACTGGTGTATCCCGTCACGCCCCAGTACCCCTGCTTTATTTAACATCATTATTGTTGTCTGAATAATCTGATTTACTTGCACATGAGCGAGAGTTTGACTCTCTTTGAAGTCAACTTTTGTCCTTTCCTTGTTTTACAGCCAAGGAATCTGATTCTGGACTGTAGAAACCGGATTTCAGATCAGATTAGTCGTGTATTTAATGAAACTTTCTGTAATATTAATTAGGTTTATTTACTGGCGATCAGTAAGCAGGTAAACTTGGATGAATCTTGCTACTTAAGGCCGATATCAGTCAAAAGAACAAATACAAAGTTAAATTTGAGCCATGTGGTTCAAACAGTGTTTGGTTGAAAGTCCAGCTGAGTGTACGGGGTAGCCGTGGACTAATGGGGAAGGAGGTTGACCTCTGATCGAGAGGTTGGTGGTTCGATCCCCCGTCTTGGTAAGCCACGTGTCGAAGTATCACTGGGCAAGATTCTGAACCCCAAAACCCTGGGTGCCGAAACAAAGGGATGGGTTAAATGCAGTAAACAAATTTCCCCTTTCCCCCAAAGAGCGATTAATAGATCAATAAATGTAAATGTATATGTTGTTAGGTTATGAGTAAAGCTGCGAGACTAACAGCATGTACAGATCGTCAGTGTGAGAGCTGTGAAGCCTGCGCTGTGTCTCCTGATGCAGTCCTGCATTTTAAAAGTTAATAGACGCTGATAAGTTGATTGAATACTGCCGTCATCCTTCACCTGTCATCCTGTAACACCTCAAAGCTGCTACAGTTTGTCATAAATGTACATTTGTTTACATAGTTTTAAATTCAAGAGATTTGTTTATATGAGCGTTAAAGTTTTAGTATCTGTGGACAGAACCTGTAGTGATGGAATCAGTTTTATTTTTTAAGTGATGATGACACACAAGATCTGTAAGATAAATGGAGATGATGGGTTTTACATACAAAGTGGTTTTTACCTGTTTTCTCTCTTTATGTACATGTTTGTAGATATTTTACTCATATCTAATATTCAGATTGAATACGCTGATTCCAAATGAAAGAAGAGACTTCTTGAAGTACTTTCTTGCAATTTCATGGTTATTCATGTCTAACCGTTTCGTCAGCATGAGTCAAGTCAAGTTTATTTATAGAGCACTTTAACATACATCATGACAGCTGACCAAAGTTCTGTACAGCAAATCAAGAAATAAAGCAAAATCTAAAAATACAACAATAAACAAATACCTCAACAAGTAATAAAACCAGGTAGAAAAAAATACAATAAAAACAGGTTCATGGAGATTTTGGGGAGGGTTGTTCTATAATGTAGGACCAGCAGATAAAAACAGCCCGTTCACCACATGATTGACAGGAGAACAACATACAGCTATCAGTGTGATATAAAAACTAAAACAGATACAAATACTTCTTCACAACACTGTAATAATAAATGTAATATTTAAATATTTAAATAATTCTTGGTTTAAATGAGTCATGCATTTTCAAACTTCTTGAATAACATCAAGATAATAAACAAATGAAACAAAAAGATTTTGTTTTGTTCTGTAAACTGTAAACACCAACAGATATTTGATTTTATTAGACCTTTAAATTTGCTGCATGTAAAAGATCATCTCAGTTATGACAGAGTGAAACTTGTCTACACTTTTCAGACTTGCATCAGGTTCAGTAGTAAAAGTCCTGCAGCGTCTGTGTGACTCTTTCCTGCTTCGCTCCATCAGTTTAATATGATTTGAAATGGTTTTTAATGCCACCAGTATTAAACCAACAGACATTTATTGAACACCCATTTATCCCACGTGAACTTCACACTAATTAAGTTTTAAGAAACACATCTATCAAACTATTGAGGCAGTTAATTTAGTGCTGAAGTGTGAATCTGAGGTTCATTCCATGTTGTGTGGTAGAAAGAAAAAAATATAGAAGACATAAAAATACACAGATTAAAAGGACACTGCAGTTCTTTGGAAATAATATTCTCCTAATTTGATCCACTTGGTGCAAAAGTATTTATCAGAAATCAATTAAAATTCAACTCTTTTATTTTTTATTAACAACATGGCAGATACTTTAAACATAATATCAGTTGTGAGTCGTTGCTGCACTTTCTGCAACACCAGCCTTCTTTATTTCAGCTCTGCTTCTGTTCTGCCTTCTCCTTTGCATAATAAGCCTCCACCCAATTTGTCATGAAATCCCTCATTTGCTGGATACTCAGAAAGGCAGATTATGCTTATTTTTCATTTGGACAGTGGGAGATGGAGCCAGGTGTTTGGCAGCAGCAGTGTGTTCAGGTGTAACTGTGCTGGTGACGGGACATGACGAGCAGCTGCAGATGAAGGATGAGGCATGGAGAGTTTTTTTGGGAAGAGGGGCACCCCGCGACCTGCTCCCTAAAGATTACCCCTGCAAATGAAGACAAGGCAAAACTTTCTTTTGAATCACTTCTTGCTAGAATCAGCTTCTTCTTGTTAATTAGCCCGTTCAAGCCATATTGGAAATCCAGCTGTTAATCTGGCAGAATAGAGAAGTGATTCTGCTTTGCTCTGCAAGATTAATTCATGCCTCCTCACACTCTGTGGTCTGATCTATAACAAGTCTATTAAATCACTTGGCTTTGGTTATAGTCACATTATAGGGAAGTGCTCTGGCATAAAATCTGTTGTATTACAAATTGCAGGAGTTACTTTCCAATTAGAAAAACTAGATTATGGCGCCTGATCTCTAACTTATTTTTGTGACTCATAATGAATATAAAACTAGTAAATCTTCACAGTGAACGGTCACATGATCAGCTTTAAGGACATATTTGATCAAATAAAAGGAAACTTCAGATTTCACATAGAAAATGTTAATATTGGTAGTAAAGTTAACACAGTCAGGTCTGATGATGATTTGTCTATTTCAGTTTTATTAACTATCAGTAAAAACCCGCCAGCGGTTCTGAGAGGATTCTGGAAATTCACCTGTTTTAAAGTTTTAAAACGTTTGATACAGACGGTGTGTTAAAGTAAACCGGGTCACTTGGGTTTGTTATGAGCTTCATCAGTTCAGACTCTATCAAACAGACACAGTGGTAAGTTTAATGAACTTTTCTTTTAGATGGACGAGTCGAGACAGCAAAGGAACCAGCGGTTGGGTTTCAGCAGGACCAGCAGAAGCAGGTTTGGACCAGACCAGAACCACTAGACCCAAGACCAGTTTCTCCTTCCAGACCGTCTCCATGTTGAACAAACATGTTTAACACCTTCATGAAGAAATAACTTCTTCTCTCATGAAATAATTAGATTTTATTTATAAACAGCTGTTTATAGTAGATGATGCTTCTGAATGTATATCAGTCTATATCTCACTCATGTCTATTTATCTTTACATAACTCTATATTTTTAGATATTTTTTAAATAATTTCGCTGTTTTCTGGAAAAAATAATGTACGACATGTAAAAGAGCTGGTTGCATGGTGGTGCAGTTGCCTTGCAGTGAGAAGGTCCTGGGTTTGAATCCGGGCTGGGACCTTTCTACATGGAGTTTGCATGTTCTCCCTGTGCATGCGTGGGTTTTCTCCGGGGACTCCGGTTTCCTCCCACAGTCCAAAAACATGCAAGAGGCTAATTGGTGACTCTAAATTGTCCCTAGTGTTTGTTTGTCTATGTGTTGCCTTGTGATGGACTAGCGACCTGTCCAGGGTGTCCCCTGCCTCTCACCCAAAAGACCTCTACAGATAGACACCAGCGACCCTGAACAAGAAGAAACAGGTTCAGAAAATGGATGGATGGATGGATGGATGGA
>SSNP01000112.1:651832-676580 GCA_006937955.1 Pachypanchax playfairii | reverse complement strand
TGGATGGATGGATGGATGGATGGATGGATGGATGGAAGGATGGAAGGAAGGATGGATGTATGGACGGATGGAAGGAAGGATGGATGTATGGACGGATGTTTAAGATGAAAGTAAATATCTATATTTGGACTTTTTGAAGCGACGGTTGGGACCTTGCACTGCAAGACGGATTCTTGCAAGATTTTGAGTTTTCCAAACCCATGAAAATCCACCTTGTACTGCTCTATTGAAAACCGTGTATTTCGGTCAAAAAAATGTTCGACCCAATCATGTGTTAGCATTGTGCTTTGGGGCGGGTGTTCAGGTGATTAGCAGCAAGTGTCCAGGCAGGTAAAGCAAAACAAACATGGCTGCTGGTGGATGTACACATAAAAGCAGATATTGAATCTGTTTTAGGACTAGAGACGATTTATTCATTGTAAAATGAGCAAAGGTAAAAACTTTGTGTATTTCTTGATGGTAAAGATGTTTTGCTTTTCTTAGTGGTAACAATGTGTGTGTTTTACTACTGAATGGAGTTGGAAGAGTTTGATTTACTGTCAGGGCCGGTTTTTGCTATGGGCAATGTGGGCGACCGCCCAGGGCGCCATCTATGTAAGGGCGCTTGAGCGCCTTAATGAAAAAAATAAAAAGGAATAAAATGACAACAATAATAATAAAAACTCTCAGTTTTCTAGACTACCGCCGCACATTTCCATTAGTGGAGTGGGCGCTGCCGCTGGGGCGCCCTCATTGTCACCTGAACTTGCGGCTGAGAGTCAGAATGCTTGTGTGTCTCCCCGCTGCCTCCCTCCCTTGCCTCAGAAGAGACGAGAAGGCGGCAAGGTACAGACTGATCCCAGGCCAGCGAGGCCATACAACACAAACTTCTTCAAAATTAATTATATTTTATTCCTAAAATTAAAATAGACCCATATCCTACAAGTAGCCTAATTAATTGGGTTATGTGTGAAAAATGGAAAGAAAAAAAATTGGTTTGGTCATGTCATCTACGTGAGTCACGGGACGTGACACCGGTTGATGGGCGAGTTAACGGTGATGGAAGATGGAAAAATGGTAATGACCTCGACTCTTCATCGTAATGATGGATCCAAGTAAAAGACCAAAGAAGCCATCAGGTTCCCAGTACAGAAAAAGAAGAAGAGGAGAAACGGGCACAAGATAAAGGTATACAGAATTGGTTTGACCCTTCCAGTGACAGTAGCTGAAGCAGAGAGGAGTTTTTCCAAGCTGAAGCTTATTAAAACATACTTGAGGTCCACGATGTCACAGGAGCGTCTCTCTGGACTTGCCGTCATCAGCATCAATCATACAGTTGCACAAAAGATTTCATACGATGATGTAATTGATGATTTTGCGTCAAAAAAGGCTAGAAAAGTCAAGTTCTAGATTGCACTTCACACCTGGTAATGTTAATGCCAGTTGTATACAAGGTGAAAAACACATGTTGAAAAATCTGCTACTGCACATTCTGAGCGTTAAATTCATATTTTGTTAATTATTTACTGTTCTTCTTTTTCATTTTATACTCCATAAAGTACTTTTTTCTTTTTTTTTAATTTATCTTGTTTTTCTCTGTTCCTGTGTTTTTGTTACATCTTTGTATTGAAGATTATATAATAAAATAATACAAATCGTATGATATATTTTATATATTTCAGTGTGTTGGTGGGGTTTGGGGGTAAGTCTGTTCTTTTTTTGGGGGGGAGGGCGCCATGGGATTCTTCACCCAGGGCGTAAATCTAGCCAGGACCGCCTCTGTTTACTGTTATTGGCTAAAGACAAATAATCAAAGGCAGACACTTGCTGGCTCGTCCTCCAATCAGATTAAAATATTATATCAGATGTCCCTCCCTTTTATAGACGATTTCAAATGGAGCAGTTCCAGATGTATGTGTGTCGGGGTTACACATAGATCTGTCAGAGCCAGGTTAGTTGGGACCTGGTAACATAGAGATCTCCGTATCAGCTGAATGATCAGACACTGACAACATTGTTTTGTTTTATCAGTCAGAAGGCTCGATGTGACATTAATGTTGTGAGTTCCGTTTATTCCTTTTTGTGAACTGAATGTTTTGCATATTTTAATTAAGAGGGTTTAAAGAATATAAACTAAACATCAGAGGCTCAGACATGGTGTGTCAATATACTGAGTTCTTTTAAGCCATCTGTCCTGGTGAAGGAAGCAGTTTTCTGAATTTCCCATAATGTTTGAGATCTAAATCCTTCGCCTTGACTTTTCTTAATGAGTTAATTTTGAGACACAACTGTAGCCATGACTGTGAGCCAGTTCCTCTTAGCGCTCAGCTCCTATCATGTAAGCTCCTGAATTGAAATATCCTTGACTTGAAATATTGACTTTAATATCTCATTTGAAAAATTCATGTAACCTTTTGATGTTAAATCCATACTCAATTTTTCAGAATGTTATAGGAATATGCAGAGAGGGGACAGGAGGCATTATTATGTTTTCTCTGGGAAAGAAATTACATTTTATGGTTGTAAGACTAACCTCCCCAGTGTTCTCTTTAGTCCACGAGGGAAAAAAAAAAGACTGGGCCATTAAGGCAAAATGAAAAGAGCTATTGATTGGGCTCTTATGCCTTTTCTATTTGCCTCATTTCCTAAATGCATGATAATAAGGGCTCAGCCAGTGAAACTAACAATACTCCTTAATGAATCGAACTCAAAAGAATTAGCCTAAGTCTGCATAATGGCTCACAGATGTTTCCATCAATGGATGATATGCATTTAGTTTGTTGTTCTGTGGATTCATATTCCTTTTACCAAATACACGATCATCTCCTTATTACATTATAATGCAATCAAGGTATTATTTGATGCTTTCTGCTTGGAGAAATGTGTCGCTTGTCATCCGAGATGTGAGGAGTGAGTTTTTTTAAAGGCTATCATTATAGGGTAGCGTTACTGTTGATGGAGTGAAGCTATTAATCGTCAAATAGGCCACAATAAGTTATAACAAGTGCAGAAAAACATGCTTTTAGCTAATGGAGCTGCTTTTTTAATAGAGAAATGGGCATGAGAGCATTACAAAGGGGACGGGGTGGGAAATAAAAAGACAAGCCATTGTCAAATCCACAGTTTGCCAATAATGAACACTCTGTGCATAAAAATATTACCTGTCCAAACCTTTTCTTTGACCTTGTGTTATATGAGGCTGCAGCCAGCCTGGTCAGTTTGTTTCTCTCTCCTGCAGTCGAGATCTGTGCATAACCTGAAACTTATAGTCTGGATGAACAAATATCTGTTCACTACTAATATTTAATCGAAACATTTTTTTTGGAAGTCTGCCGTATTTGAGTGCCTGAACTTTCATGACTGCAAGACCAAGTCCAATAAAATCCCACCTGCATCTTCTAAGTACATTAAAAATATGTTCTTCATGAATATCTCTGTTACCTCTGCTATAGTTCCATAAGATTTCATCTTAAAACTGATTTATATCAGAAAATACAAATTATGTTTTGTTTCTAATCTTTGACTTATTACTTTGTTTTTGTATGAGTACAAACACAATAATGCTGATAGAAACCTGATCCCAACGCGATCAGCCATCTTTTACTATTGATAAGAGCCCAATCAATAGCTCTTTTCATTTCACGTTAATGGATCAGTCTTTTTGTGGACTAAAGATAATACTGGGCAGGTTGGTCTTTCAACCATAAACCATCAGACATCTTTTACAGAATAAGATTTAGCTTCAATCCTTTACATCTTGAATATTACTCAGACAAATAACTGATGTTAAAATCACTGGGTATAATTTAACGGTCTGCCGTTGAATCCTGGTTGAAGTCCAGAATAAATACCAAAGTCTTCCCGACCCCCCACCGGAGGCCAGGAGCAGTAATAGATTATACTGCTGTCAGATTCACCTGAAGAAGACAGAAAACACAGGAGGAAAATAAAAAGCAACCGCTGAAGCTGCCATCAGTACAAAAATAAGCAAAGGTTTATAAAAAATCTTCATGAAAATGTACAGATGTAAAAACAAAAAAATTAATCTTCAGAAAGCAGATTAGACCTCGTTCATTTTTATTTTGTTTCCTTTTGAATATTTATAATAAAACCAGTGCAGTTGTTGCTTTTGTGTAAAAACATTTCTTTTGTTCTGCGTTTCTTCCTCCTTTTCTTTTATTTTCCTGAATCATTGTCCCGAGGGCAGTTCAGACAGAGTCTGAGGTGGAATGGATCTTTAATTAACCTCCGGCTCTTTTTTTAGCCATTAGAAACTATAAAGATCCTCCTGGGACTGATGAAGGGATCTGATGAACTTCTGGCGGTGTTGATCACCCTCTGGAATACATTTGTCTCTGCTGCCGTACAGCTGGCAAACCGCAAGCATGATGTCAGTACAAACTCAGAGAAGCAGCAGGAGGAGAACACAAGCATCGTTTCACTGAGCAGGTTTCTACTGAACTTTTTAGATTCAAAATGTTGAAAAGTCATTTGAAATATTCACATACGTCTACGCTGAAATCGGGCTAAATTTGGTTTAAAACTGAACGTTCAGAAGATTTCTGAGACCAAATGTAGGTTTCAAATATGTGACTGCATAGTGAAGTGAGCCAAGCAGCCATGTGTTAATGCCACTACTACTATATAAGATCATAAACATTTTGCTTGGCAGGTCAAGTCAGAAAATGTATTTCATACCAAACAATTTTCATTTGACTTTAACAAATAGAAGCTGTTTGACAATAGTAGCTGTCTTCTAGAATGTCTGTGTGTATCTTTCTGTGATAACTTGATATAAAAGGTGGTATATGGAATATTTTTATTAAAAGCTATATTTTTAACAAATTAATACCTCCACGGGGTGTTTAGAGGGTTGTAGAATGAAAATACACTATTTCCTTTACAAATTATATTTGAAGTAAAATATTATAAAATATTAATTCTGACGGACACGACGTTGGCATTTTGTTTACATCTACTGCTGGCAGAGCAGCGGCACCATTTTGGGTTGCCTAATATCGTATATAATCCAGCACAGCGAGGCTGGTACTGTGGAGTCTGCAGGTCAAGCAGCTGGAAGCACCGGGGATATGTGGTGATTATATACATTATTTACTTCCTATAGGTGATTCCTCTGGGGTTTCCATGTGACGAGCAAGTCCTGTGTGGAAATTTTTAGTAGCAGCTATTAGCAGCTAGCTAACACGGAGCTACAGGTTGCTAATGTGGAGGAGCTTCGGGCCACTTTTTTTACTGGAAGACACAACACGGAGGATTGTATTGCTTTTTTTATTTTATTGGATAAGTGGTGCTTGCAGGATGGTGTGTGAGGACGAGAGAGGATCTTAAGAGGGACTGCAGGAAGTTAGGAGCTGCTTTTATCAGAGTCAGTGTGTGATCAGCGGGGCTGGAGAACATGATTAGTGAACTGAACTCATGATATTTTATTGTCCGAGTGCGTTTGGTGAGGAATATTGATCCATCTGAGCATCGGAGCGCGAGCGCGCGCGGGGGGGGTTAACGAGCCTGGCACCCTGATGGCTGAAGGCTTTGTGCTGTGTTATTCTGTTCCAAGTTCCATATACCACCTTTAAATGAAACAGCATTTTGTAGACAGACTTGAGTTGCATGTTATTTGTATGTTTAGTTGTTTGTATGTTCTATAAATAAAGTAAAGGATTAAACTGCTTGAATGTAATGTCATCTAAGTTTAGCTGGAGATAGTCAGGGATAGAAACAAGCTCTGACTCCCTGTTGAAACTGGGTCTGTTGCTCAGTAAGTGGTTCTTGCATCCTGAGGAAGTAAAGTCTCTGATACCAGACGTTTAGTGTTCGTTTTCCCAGATCAGGTTTTCTGCTGTGTGCACATACCAGAACCTGAAATCTGAGACCTTCTCTTTAAACACGCCCATCTGGTGATGAGAAGCTGAATGTTTTCCTCCTTCTTATATGATAATTGGTTTTTGGTGGTGTTACTGCACCCAGACAGCAGATCCAACTTGTTCCAATAAGGAGACAACTCCACCTAAATTACCTCAGAAGTGAGTGCCACTGAAGTGATGTCCCATTCATAGATGAGGTAAAAGGGCTCTAAGGTGTTGTGACTTTTACTAGTGAAACTAGATCGTAATCAACTCACCCCCATTTACACTGGACACATCAGCAATGCGAAACGTTTTGCTCACAAAATCAGCTGCGCGTCCCTTCGGGAGCATTTCAGACGTGTATCACTCTCGTAAAGCATCCCATCCAGCTGGTCCCGGGAGACATGGTTTAATCAGTACACACAACAAAAAGCAGAGAGATGACAACATGTATCCAGAAGGTATGTGGCTTATTTTCACACCACCTACAGACTTCCAACCCTCCCCAGGTAACGCACTTTTTCGTAGTCTCGCAAACACCAATCTGCATGTGTCCTTTTATTTTGAAACTTCTGGGTATTTTACTTTCACAAATGACTGATTTCCTGTCTGTTCCAAACTAAACTGCTGAGCTTGATGCGTCTCAGAAGCGTAGTGTATAAAAGATAGAACTGATGTGTAACAACCACGACACTCTGAGACGCGTCTGATGGAAACAGTCTCATTGACTTTAATGGCGGCTGTTAGCCGCGTATTACGCTTCACTGATGTTACGCATTTGTTACACCTCTGGTGGAAAACAGGTGTGACTCCTCCCCCTCTTGCACTTTCCTTCCAATATACAGGAAAACCCTTGTTGCAAAAACCAAAGTGCTGGTGTTTGGTTTGTCCTTTCTGAGCTCCTGTAAAAGCAAAATGGAAAACGAAGCACACTGTGGAGGCCAATATAAATGTTCTTCCTAAGAAGAAGCTCCATCCAACGATTCATTTTTCAAACCTGTTTGTTGTTGTGTAGAATTGTGGGACAGGTGGTGTCTATTAAGAAGAATACAACACTTTATATTGACTAGTATGTTCAATTTCTATTGATTGTCCAAATATTACAACTAATCTGATCAACAGACAAACCAGGTTACACTTTATATCACTCATTTATCTCGTCTCCAACCCTGAGATAAGATATAAAAACCATCATGTCACCTCCACAATAACAAGATGACACATTTTGGGTGACTGCAACACTTTATACCTGCAGCTGTGATGATACACCTTCAGTATAAAAAACATGCAAACAAAGAGAACGCTGGTTTAAAACCATGACAAAGCATCTCTGGTTTGTCCCAGTTCATGAAGCTGATAACATCTTTAGTTTCAACATGAGCATCCCAAATTGCCAAAAAGTATTCTTATCAGCCACGTGTACTGGAGCGCTGTTCCTAGGTAAGTTATGTTGCCCTGGGAAATAATATATGTGTCCAAACAGCACATCTAAACATAAAAGCAAAGCAAGGTTATCTTCCAGCCCTCTCCTCTTTTATCCAAATTGCAGCACTGTGAGTAAGATAGATGTTAATTGTAGTGTCTGCAGAATTGTATGGTCCAATTTGCTTCGGTTGTTTAGCTTTGCATTACCTCAGGCTATGTATTTGCATAATGATAATTTGGAGTCAGAACACAGTTCTGCCTAGCAAAGAGCTCAGAAGTGCGAGTGAGACATCTTCTTGAAATCAGTTTGAAAATATTGATTTATTATTAGTGCTTAAAAAATTGTAACAGTAAGATTTGTATTTTCAGACAAAATGAAACCTGCAGTGCATCCACATTGACAACTTGTGGGGGGTGCAAAGCGAACTGCTGCATGGTCTAATGGTGCGTTCACACCGGCCACTTTGTCAACGTCAAGCAACGCTGATAACGCTCCAAATTTGACGTTTGAAGTTGAAGCTCATAACGCCTGCCAGTCAGAGCGCATAGGCGTTAAAGCTCGTAAAGCCTGACCGAAAAAGAGCGCGAAGGCGGGGCTTCCTTTGTTATCGGATGTTCTGAGCTATGGCGGATCATATTGAGACAGTGGCTTGGATTTATTTACTTCATAGATCTAGACAACGTCAACGTCGGGTGCATCAGCGCCGTTTGTGGATACACCCCATTCTTCAGATGCGTTCTGAGTTTGGTGAGTTTAACCATTTGCTCCAGGTGCTACGTTTGGATGAGGTTAATTTATCTTCCATTTTGGCTGATCCCGCTTCTTCCCGGCTACGTGCTGTGACGTCTTACGTCACTACGATGAGACGCTCTGATTGGTTGACATGCCGCTTCAAGAGCGTTATCAATGTCAAAAGTTCAGCTAGCTGAACTTTGACCTTTTCTAGCTTTTCTAGCTTTTCAAGCGTCAACGCCTGAAACGCTAGAAAAGCTTGAAAAGTTGCAGCTCATAACGCTCACAAAGCGACGCAGAGCCGTTGACGTCTGTCTGACGCCCGTCCACCATAGACTTTACATGTAAACTTGCTGCTTATGAAGTTGATGGTTGGGCCGGTGTGAATGCACCATTACACTGTTGCTTTCTGTTGTTGCACAAATGAAGTTTGAAGTTAAGATGCACTCTGTCTTCTGATATTGACTGCAGCATCATATCGTATGAGATTTACATGCCAGCTAATCTCTTTGGTTTGTGGTAACGTTCTGAAGCAGGTGTTGGGAGAAAAGTTATATTACATTCTGTCAAACACAAACAGACCAAACTGTAGTCAGACCATAGAAGAGTTCTGCTTGGAAATAAAGGGACACCATTGGTTTTCAGAATGGATCTCAGAAACCTTTACACATGACATGTGGACACGCGTGTCAGTTTTCATTTTCTAACTTGTTAGATTTTTGCTCTCCGTCAAGATCTCACTGTAACAGTTTAACATCGTATGATACAGTAAGGCCTGGTGCAATAAAGGCTACAGGTGATAGGCTTATGATGGACATGTGCTGCAGACCTATAGAGTATGGTACAGAAGAGGATCTTCAAATGTAGCAGTTTCCTGATCGCCTCATGATGAAGTTTATTTATTTATTACCTATTTTATTAATGTTTTCATCAGGGTCTGTCTGTCTGTCTGTCTGCAGGATAACTCTTATGAATGGATTTTGATGAAATTTTCAGGAAAGTTCAGAAATGACCCAAAGAAGAATTGATTAGATTTTGGAGGTGATCCGGATTACCGTCTGGATCTAAGAATTTTTTTAAGGTTACGGACATAGTACTTTCTACAATATGTCTAAGTGCTGCTTGGTGGAGGTCTGCGCTCTCTGAGTGCTTTTCTAGTTTGTCTTGATTCAGCCAATAAATTGTGTAGGTCATGGAGAACATAGTGGACTCACAAAAACTTGCTCCTGTGTTCCTGAGTCAGACAATAAAATTCTGAGAAATCGTTACAGTTTAAAAACTGGTTCTAGAGTGAAAACCATCTTGAAGACCCTCTTGGTGTGTAGACAGCCAAATTGTAACTTTTTGTCAAAGTAATTATGTCCAAACCCCCCCTCTAACTGAACTTACATCTCCAAACGCATTAGCCGTAACATCACTAACAGATCATATATTTATGTTTATGCTGGAGATGCTGCTGAACCTTCAACCTGTGACTCTTGAGCCACATGTGAACTGACTTTCACCAAGAACTACTCGAATCTAAGTAGCAAAAACCTAGAACAAATAGTAAATAAATGTATTTTTGTAGCTAGTAAAATGCTTTGGGGTAATTAATCATACTATTGGGAAGCCTGTTTATTTCCCTTTAAATGGTGCTTGTAAGGAAAATAGATTTGTGGGTTAAACAGCAGGACTGAGTTTGTGGTTTGTACCCATGAAAAACATGACAAATCTTCCCACCATATGCCAGACAGCTTATTATTCTATTGACTCTTGTTTAGAGCTTCTGGTACACCAGGTGCTGATAATCAGGTGCCTGATTGCCACCTGATTAGCAGCACCTGTGAGATAGTGGACCCTGCTACAGCAGTCAGTTGGTGTCTGCTCAAAGCCTGCTGCAAAACTAACAATAGGAATGTTCTGCTACTTTTTTCATCCAAACGTTTTATAATTGACAAGGTCGGAGTTTTACCATTCTCTATTTTCCATAAATCATCATGTGCAGCTGCACTGCTGTAATTATCCACATGCTACTCACGTGTTCTGTCTTCATTTACGTCTCCACAGCATCCTTCAGTTAGTCTACTGCCACAGCTCAGCTAGCGTGTATTACCTTGTTTCAGCCTCAGCGTTTCTTCCTCAGGTCTTTGTACTTGTCAGTAAGTTGACCTTGACCTAAAACTTACAGTGTGTTTGACACCTTCTTTCTGACCTGAGAACCAGACCTGGTCTCTGAATTCTGGAAACTTTTTAGCATCCTGTCTTACAACATTGACATCATCACAAACTGCTACTCTCCTTTTACTCTTCATTCAAGTGTCACGTTTTGTGAACAAAAAGTAAACTTGAGATCCTGAGGTTCCCAAACTAGACATCCTCCTCCTCGCCATGGTAACGCTTTGAGATCCAGTCCATACCAAACCATACCATACCATACCATACCATACCATACCATACCATACCATACCATACCATACCATACCATACCACACCAATTTATTTGTAGAGCACATTTTATAGGGAATACACCGTCCAAAGTGCATTACATTAAGTACAAAATAGATAATCGTTTAAAAACAATTACAAAATAAAACAATAAAAACAGTAGAAGCAATAAAAACAATAAAATCTGAATAGAATATAAAAGGTTAAGATGTATTAAAAGCTAGTGAATAGAAATGCGTCTTTAACTGAGATTTAAAAACTGTAACAGAAGGGGCGAGTCTGACATCCAGCGGAGTTGGTTCCACAACTTAGGTGCACAAACAGAAAAAGCTCGTTCCCCTCATGCTCCTACACGACCTCGAGGGACAAACAAAAGACGCTGATCAGACGAGCGGAGGGAGCGAGCCGGGACATACCAACTAAGCAACTGGGAAAGGTAGGGTGGGGCAAGAGAATTAAGTGCCTTAAATGTAAACAGTAAAATTTTAATTTAATCCGATATCGGACTGGAAGCCAGTGTAGGCAGGCTAAGACTGGGGAGATATGTTCACGTGGAACCATGAACACTACAAACAGGATTGGTTAGTAAACTCCAGCCTCACCACTAACTCGTCTGAACTTCCACACTGCAGCGTTCATTCTGAAAAACGTACTGGTTTTTCTTTTAGTCTGTCTCGAAAAACTCCCTCGATGCTTCTCCAACATCCTCAAGAAGGAAACCATCTGATTATTATCAACAACCTTAAATAAAACCAAACCAAACAATCTGGTTTACAAAATGGATTCATCAATTAAAATATATTTTTTATAAAAGAACTAAATGTATTTCATGTCATAACCACAGTTTGCTAAAATAGCTTGAATTTGAACTAAAAAGAGTTTAAAATCTATTGAAAGGTTTTATTTTTGTGCTCATATATTAGTTACTTACTTCCTAATTTAGACACATTTATGGACAAAACTGTTTTTTATTTGTTTTGGGTTTTGTTGTATAGAACTCTAGTTTCCTTTTTTCAAATTCAAGGAACATCAAATCTCCAAATGTGACATGAACTATAATACAAATAAAAAATAGAATATTGGAACTTCTATTTATTTTGATTTTAAGAGTTGATTTTGTGTCTCTGTGTAAGTTAGTAAAGCAGGAAGGAGCTGATTTCTGTTACAAACATCTGACCTTGTTACTTAATGACAACAAGTGTGTAAACTGTGACTTCGATGAGAAGAAAGGATGATGAACAAAAATATATTCTACATATTTAATTCACCCAAGCAGAAAAACTAGACAAGGAACAGAGAGAAAACTTCAGTTTATTTACAAAACACATAAAAATCATCTCAAGGCTTTATGGCTTTATGTGGAAAGCCATCCTAATCACAGAGGATTCTTCTCATCCTCTTCATCACTCCGTCAGTCTTCTCCAATCAGGCAGGAGATACAAAGTTCCACTGGCCAAGAAAACAGTCTATAAAAAATCAGTTCTTAAATGTTTTTATAAAGAGTCTTTTAGGTATCAATGTGTGTGATTTTAGTTCAGCTACATGTGTTGTCTTTTCGTGTGTGTGTAGAGATGATGATGAGCCCTGTCGAAGACAAATTTATGTAACCCTTTTTTAGGGTCAGACAAAGTATTCTATTCTATTCTATTCTATTCTATTCTATTCTATTCTATTCTATTCTATTCTATTCTATTCTATTCTATTCTATGACAACCACTTCAACACAAGTCCAACTCACATCCACATCATTTCATCTTTTGTGTTTATGGTTTTTACTCCACAGACTTCTTCTGCTGTTTAATGAGCGTTAGCAAACCACGCAGGTGTTTTTACTGCTACCTGCCGGAGACCTCTGTTTACCCAGTGTGCACGCGCTCCACTTTGTTTCCTGTTTTCTTTATTTTGGATTTCGGTGTGATTTTGTGGCAACATTAAAAACTCAGTTACAGGCCTGGGAGATTTACTTCATTGTTTTAGGTCATTTTTAGTGTTTTTGTGTTGATGAAGACTTTTCTAGAAATGAGGCCATGTGGAGGAGGGTTAGTTATTTATGACATACACCTGCCAGCAAGTGTGAAAAAGTAAATTCACTTAAATTTTCATGCTTCGTTATGAGATAATAAGAGGAATTAACTCAAATTCTTCGGAGGTTGTTCAGGACCAACAGCAACTAGATCTATTTAAATCCAGAGGCTCACAGGATGATTCCTCTGAAAGCACTGTCTGTTAGATGGAGCACATGAATATTTGTAAATGTAATGTATGACTGACCAGAAACAAAATGAGGAAATTAAAAGACTATTGCCAGCTGTAACGTGACTAATGGTGAACTGATTCCAGTCCTTTGCTTGCTACAGCAGCTAGCAGGACAGTTTACCCTGGAGCTCTCTTTCGCTGTCTCAGCTTAACTCCATCCTGTATCTGGGGACAGTCACCTGCAGAGGACCAGATGGTCTCGTTTCTCCCACTGGGATGTGCTCTTTGTCTTACGTGCAGCAGCGTTGCAGAGCTTTCTTTTATAGCATCTTCCACAGCAATTTTTAAAGCACCATTGCTTTTAGTAAAAATATTTAAACTGTTTGCATGAATGCATCTATGTAATTCATGTGAAAATAGACTTGGAAGTAAAACAATTAATATAATTACTGATCTAATTTGGAAAAAGTATTGATCAACAGAGCTTCTGTAGCAAATTTGTCCCAGCAGTCAGACTCATCACTAGAGGTACGAGGCTCCTCGTACGCTGCTGTTTCCCCACATTCTCGTGTTTCCACCTCAAAGTGTCTCTAGTTCCAGGAACAAAGAAGAACAAGGACATGTACCAACACAGAACATGTATCTGTCCAACACAGAAACACAAGATCATTACCGTCTTGTATTTAACACAATTAGAAATAACAATTTTGCTAATTTTTATACAAGTACATACTGTTTTAAGAAGGAGTGAGTGAGTGAGTGAGCGAGTGAGTGAGCGATAGGGATGTGCGGATCGATACTAAAAGATCGATACCTCCGATTCCAGCTGGACTCAATTATCTTATTAAAATATCGATATTTTTGTCATTTTAAGTCAATATATAGTTTGTCATTAACTGGAAAACTGTATAAATCATGCTCAGTTGGTCGGAACTACTTCTTCTTCCGCCTAGCAAAGTGCTAGTGTTCCAACACTAGAAACATTGTGAAATATTTAAAAATAAATCATAAGACAGAATATGGACTTTCAGCACCATTTCTAAATTGGTGAAAGTGATTTAAATCGTCTGGTATATAGGTATTTATTTGTGGTAGTCAAATGAGAACAGCTGCCTTAAATACACTGATTTTAAAATGTAATTTACCAAACGGAACATTTATTAGCAAAGTATCAGATCCGTATCGCCGATACTGGTCTGAAATTTACTTGGTATCGGATCGGAAAGAAAATTAGTGGTATCGCACATCACTAGTGAGTGAGCGAGTGAGAGAGTGAGTGAGTGAGTGAGTGAGTGAGTGAGTGAGTGAGTGAGTGAGTCATCAGGTATGTTGGCACTTTTGGAATGTTCTTACAACTGTCAATTTAAACGCAGACTCTAAGTCTTTATGGTATTGTGGAGCCTCCCCTACAGGACGGAGTCTGGCTAACAGCATTTACTGACATAATGAAGACTTGAAAGAAGGCTAATAACTTCGGAATCTAACTGGCAACCTGTCCAGGTGTANTAGGGATGTGCGGATCGATACTAAAAGATCGATACCTCCGATTCCAGCTGGACTCAATTATCGTATTAAAATATCGATATTTTTGTCATTTTAAGTCAATATATAGTTTGTCATTAACTGGAAAACTGTATAAATCATGCTCAGTTGGTCGGAACTACTTCTTCTTCCGCCTAGCAAAGTGCTAGTGTTCCAACACTAGAAACATTGTGAAATATTTAAAAATAAATCATAAGACAGAATATGGACTTTCAGCACCATTTCTAAATTGGTGAAAGTGATTTAAATCGTCTGGTATATAGGTATTTATTTGTGGTAGTCAAATGAGAACAGCTGCCTTAAATACACTGATTTTAAAATGTAATTTACCAAACGGAACATTTATTAGCAAAGTATCAGATCCGTATCGCCGATACTGGTCTGAAATTTACTTGGTATCGGATCGGAAAGAAAATTAGTGGTATCGCACATCACTAGTGAGTGAGCGAGTGAGAGAGAGAGTGAGTGAGTGAGTGAGTGAGTGAGTGAGTGAGTGAGTGAGTGAGTGAGTGAGTCATCAGGTATGTTGGCACTTTTGGAATGTTCTTACAACTGTCAATTTAAACGCAGACTCTAAGTCTTTATGGTATTGTGGAGCCTCCCCTACAGGACGGAGTCTGGCTAACAGCATTTACTGACATAATGAAGACTTGAAAGAAGGCTAATAACTTCGGAATCTAACTGGCAACCTGTCCAGGTGTAGCCCCGCCTCTTGCTGACCGCTGGAACAGGCACCAGCTCCCCACGACTCTGAACAGGAACAAACAGATCAAGAAAACGACCGACTGACTTCTAAATGTACAACTTTTATTTCTAATAAAGAAATGTACCGAAAAGCTCCAGAAGTACAGTGATCCACCCGCGATACGTGAAAATCTGCGAAGTAGGGATACACCAAAAAACACGTAGACAATCTGGTCAATTTTGAAAATAAAAGCGATTCTTAAAAAAAAACAGCAATTGACAAATGCGATTATATTTGTGTATCTAAACAGACTATAGAGATGAAAATAAACACAACACACACACACACAGCGCAACGGAGTGTGTTGACTACGTTGGGGGGGGGGGCTGGTGGGGTGGGGGGGGGTTTCTAAACACAAATGGGGAAACACTCTTTCCCCGAAAGACTGAGAGAGAGAGAGAGAGAGAGGGAGAGGGGAGTTGTCAATTCAAGATAAACGATGTAGCAGGAGTAATTAAAACAAGCTCTCTTCAGTTATTTAATGATGTTATTTACTTATCCATGGTGAAAAAATAGCTCTGAATAAACAGAGGAGCAGAAGCGCTTGTGGACTGGCGTTGAGAAAGACGCGTCTGGTAACGGGGAAAAGCTGATGCTCCGCGTTGCAGCGATGACTACAGCGTTCTGTTGGTTGACTGATGATGATGATGAAGGACTTGTGTAGTGCGATGAAGGTGATGATGTGACTGCACAGGTACAGCTCTTCATCTTCAGGTAGAGGCGCTGGGTCATTAACCGACCGCGGAGGACGTGTGGGGAGGTAAACAAACAGCCAAAAGCAGTATTTTAGATTTTTGGATGAATATTTTAGAAAAATCCGCGAAGTGGTGACTTCGCGAAAATCGAACTGCGAAGTAGTGAGGGATACTGTATCTTCAATCATAGTGTGTTTAGGTTTAGTAAGTTATGATTCTGAAAGCTAAAACTGTAATCTTGTGGTGTTTGAACATTTTTAAACTTAAGTCTTTTTTAAACAATGTTTAAATCTGTTTACTACAACAAGATGCAAAAGGCTTTTCAATTCTTCTAGTTTCTAGTTTAAAAAATGCAGAACACAAAAATCATCAAAAACAAAAATCTCCCTGAAAAATCAGTTTGTAATTTCACAGAATTTGCAAAAAAAAAACAGAGACAATAGATTCAAATGTGTATTTAAAAAAAATTCCAAAATTTTTAAATAGTTTTGCCTTAAAACCCACACATACCATAAACTGATTTTAAAAATAACATTTGCATCACGTGAGAATTTTAAAATATAAACTTCTAACAACAATCCAAGATTTTAAAATCTGATGAAATTGATTTGATTTGATAATTTATTAAAGCTAAAGATTAACAAAGAACCCTTTAGTCACTTACACATCTTTTAGTCCACACCTTCATGGACTTATGCACTGACTGACTTACAGTATATCCAGTGTTACATTTATGTTAAACTGAACTGATGTTGTTTGATTTGTCTACTTTCATGTATTTTACTGCAGAAAAAAAGAACTATAATGACAGATAAGATTTAAAAAATATGTGAAGAAACATGTTGACATTTACCCTGGTGTCATGATGCAAGGAGTGGGACTGACTTCAGATCACTTGTACTAGTCTTTCAGGGGACCCTGATGGCACAGTAGTACTAGACAATACCCTGATACAGTCTTTAAATAGGTCCTTCCATTAAAAACAGTTTTTATGAGGTTTCTGTTGAATATTTTAGCTCCACAGGTGTTCTTACCTTCATAGTGGGTGAAAACAGGTCAACAACTTCTCTTTCAGTTTTTATCTCTCAAACTACGCAGGTGGTGATAAAACCCGAGTTCTAACGGCCTGTATCTGTTTCATCACAACTCCTTTGTTTGTTAGTATTCATCAGCTCCCGCAGTTGAAACCGCACCTAGCATGCTGCTGGCTAAAAGCTGTTAGCATAAGACATAGCAAACAGAAAGACATGACGTCTGACGTTACCATGCGCAGCGGGGCAGTAAACAGTATACCTTGCTCTGATTGGCTAGTTTGTTAGCCAATCAGAGTCCAGCAAATTCGAATAATGAATATGAACGAGCTGCTGCTTGAAGCCTGACGGAAGGAGCCAGAACCACCCGAATTTTATTGCAGACAGATTGAAAGTTCTGTTAATCAGTGTTTCCTGATGGTTTTTAGATATAAAATGTTTCATATTACTGGTTAATACTTAAGAAATAACCACAAAGTCCTGAAATTTGTATGAAACGGTCTCTTTAAACAAGATGACTGTCCACACATGCCGCTTGAAACCGAAGTCAAGGAGGGGATAATGTAGTCATTGCAGTATCACTTAGTTTTTAGTTTTATTTGATTTCCACAGCTCTGTCTGGGAACTTCACTGATCTGTCAGTGAGGATCTGTAATTACAAAAAGCTATTTCTGTTGTATAAAACGTCAGTCTGTTTCTTTAAATGTACTCTGAAAAAATAAAAACCTACCTTCACATTTCTGTTCCCTCCAAAAACAAAACAAAACAAAAAGATCTTTGCACCTGACAAAATGTGTTCAATAATTGCAGTAAATGATCCGTCGGTAGTGATTGGGATTCTGAATCAGATCGCTGACGTAAATTGGATTCAGTAATTAATTGATGTAAGTTGCCTTGTAAGCCAAGTCTGTACCTGTCTAAACATTCAAGACATTAATCTTTAACCCTGAACTGCATGTTAAGTATCAGACAGAGTTTTGTGTTGTAAGATGAATGTAAATTGTGACCCTTCTTTTGTTTGTGCACATAGAACGACTGCAAAGGAAGAGCCTTTAGTTCACAGACAGAAACACAAATATACAAAATAAAAACCACAAATACTGTTTTCATTGTGTGTCACAAAGTGTTTTCTATATAAACACAATTAAAAAAATCCTTCTCAATCTAAATAATAATTGACTTAACTAAATCAGTGACTCCTAAAAACCAGCGATTCCTTTTTAATTATCACAGCAGCAGTAACATATAAAGGACAGGACAGCAAACAAGGTATTACATTTTCCTCGAGCATGTGTTTAAATGTGGGGGTTGCATTCTGGGAACTCATTGGAGATTAGATTTTGTTAATTGCTATCATCCATCAAGCATAACATTCATAAATGAAATAGCCTTTGGACATTTAAGATAATGCTCAACTATTATGATGGATCACAGTTTCAGTTCTCATGTTCGGTCTGGTTAATATCTGAGATCAAAATTTTACTTTAATCAGTCTCATTTTATTCTAAATTACCACGAAATCCTGAAGCATCGAGGCTTCTTGTTGTTCCAGTGTGATATCAAAATAATTTAAAGCACACATACAGGCCGATCTCCAATCTTCCGTTCTTGAGTAAAATCATTGAAAAAGCAGTTTATCATCAGCTAAATGACTTTATTAGACAAAACAACTGCTATGATGTCTTCCAGTCAGGTTTTAGACAGCACCACAGCACCGAGACTGCTCTGACCAAAGTTATTAATGATATATGTCTGAACACAGATGGTGGAAAAATGTCGGTGTTGGTTCTACTGGATCTCAGTGCTGCGTTTGATACAGTCGACCACATTATATTACTACAACGACTGGAGAACTGGGTGGGTCTTTCTGGTCCTGTACTAAACTGGTTTAAAACATACTTGGAGAACAGGAAGTATTTTGTGTCAGTAGGTAATTTTACATCTGAGCAGACCAGAATTACTTGTGGAGTTCCCCAGGGTTCCATCCTGGGGCCTCTTCTGTTTAACATCTACATGCTCCCACTGGCCCAGGTCATAAAGAGCAATAATGTTAGTTACCATAGCTACGCCGATGACACACAGCTATATATCACAATGTCACCAGGAGACTGAGGTCCTGTACTTGCTCTCAGTAAATGCGTTGAGGAGATTAATGACTGGATGTGCCTCAACTTCCTTCAGCTGAACAAAAATAAAACTGAGGTGATTGTTTTTGGAGCCAAAGAGAAACGACTGCAGGTCACCACAGAGCTTCAGTCAATACACCTAAAAACCACCAACCAGGCCAGAAATCTGGGTGTAGTGATGGACTCAGACCTAAACTTTGAAAAACACATTAAGGCAATCTCTAAATCAGCCTATTATCACCTGAAGAACATCTCTAGGATAAAAGATTTAATGTCCCAACAAAACCTGGAAAAACTAGTCCATGCATTCATCTTCAGTCGGCTTGATTATTGTAACAGCATCTTTACTGGTCTTCCTAAAAAATCAGTTAAACAGTTGCAGCTCATTCAGAACTCTGCTGCTAGAGTTCTCACTAAAACCAGAAAAGTGGACCACATCAGTCCAGTTCTGAGGTCTTTACACTGGCTGCCTGTCCGTCAGAGGATAGACTTTAAAGTTCTGTTGCTGGTCTATAAAGCTCTGAATGGTTTAGGACCAAAATACATCAGTGACCTCCTGACCCAGTATGAACCTACAAGACTCCTCAGGTCTTCTGGATCTGGTCTTTTATCAGTTCCCAGAGTCAGAACCAGACATGGAGAAGCTGCTTTCAGCTTCTATGCTCCACATTTCTGGAACAAACTCCCAGAAAGCCTCAGATCAGCTGAAACACTCAGTTTATTTAAATCAAGGTTAAAGACCCACCTGTTCTCCACTGCATTTACATAAAGTTTTATTAGAAAGTCCAAATCCACACGGTTGCTTTTAAGCTGTCCTTTGTTCTAATTCTGTTTATTTAAATCATGTTTTCATTCTTTTACTTATGCTTTTGTTTCATGTAAAGCACTTTGAATTGTCCTGTACATGAATTGTGCTATACAAATAAACTTGCCTTGCCTTGCTTGTATAAATACATTTTGGATGGACATAGGACAGATATATAGAGTCTCAAGCTACTAACTAAATCACATTTATAAGATTTGCTCCAGACTAGTGTGATTAAACGATGAGTGCTGTGCAGGTGTTAAAGCAATAAAAGCAGACGAATAGTAAGTGACAGCTGTAGTCAGAAGTTTACCTTTAGTGAATATAATGTCAGTTTGGTGCTATTAAAGGTTGAATATGGAACACGAACACCACAGCGACATCGCAGATTCTGCAGCCACAACAACAAAACAAGGCCTCCAGCCATCGGGGCGCCAGGTTTGCAACCCCTATGTGCGCTCTGATGTAGTGAAAATTACCCATCCAAATTCCTTCTGGCCCTCGTTCCTCTTCGGTTGCTCCTCCCTCGATAAGGACAACAAAATCTCCAGGGCTCTGAAGCAGCTTCTCAACCCGCCGACTCCACCAACCCCCCCCCCCCCCCCCTCCACATTACCATCCTCACTATTACGGACTATTCTCCGTATTAGGCAACCCACAATGGTGCCCGCTGCTCTGCTAGCTATTGGCTGCTAGATGTAAACAAAATGCCAACGTTGTGCCCGTCAAAATTAATATTTTATAAAATTTTACTTCTAATATAATTGTTAAATGAAATAGTGTATTTTCATTCTACAACCCTCTAAACACCCCGTGGAGGCATTAATTTATTATAAATATTGTTTTTAGTTAAAATGTTCCATATTCAGTGTTTAATCATTGATTATTATTTTCAAGGTAAAATGTTTGTACAGCATCTTGAATGATTTTTCATGAATAACAACTGAGTGCACAAGTTTGAATTTATTACAGACTTTTTTTACCTGCACATCGCCTCCAAATTATATTCACTTAAATCTTTTCACAAATGGTGCTGATGATTTTTGAATGTGTTTTCAGTGATTGTAGCTGGTAGCGTCTCTTTGCTAGCAGACTCACTCATACAGTACAGAAGTCCTAGGAACTCAGTAAAGTTCTAAAAAAATAAAGAATTACACAAGTTGTAATAATCTTCTGAAAGCGATTACAAATAATGTAACATCTCAAGACAATCAGTTCAAATAATACAACCAAGTACAAGTTATTCAGGTGTGTCAACACTTTTCCAAAGACTGTTAAAAGACCCAAATTCAGATGAAAGGAAGCTGGTTTGGATGTTCAGGAAAAGTCAAGAAACAAGCAAGTTTCAATCCTAACTGGAAGCTGCAGCAACACCAGAGTCAGTGTTCACAATGAAACAACATTTACATCGCTGGACTACGAGGGATCTAACCGAGCGCTGCAAGACGGATTCTTGCGAGATTTGGAGTTTTCCAAACCCACAAAAATCCATCTTGTACCGCTCCATTAAAAACCGTCTATTTCGGTCAAAAAAACAACTCAAACATTTCAAAAAAATGTTCGCACCAATCATGTGTTTGCATTGTGCTTTGGGGCGGATGTTCAGGTATGATTGACAGCAAGTGTCCAGGCAGACAAAGTAAAACAAACATGGCTGCTGGTGGATGTACACATAAAAGTAGATATTTTATCTGTTTTAGGACTAAAGACTATTTATTCATTGAAAAATGAGCAAAGGTAAGAACTTTGTACATTTCTTGATTGTAAAGATGTGTTTTGCTTTTCTTAGTGGAAACATTTATAGACGGTTTCAAATGGAGCAGTTCCAGATCTATGTGTGTCCTCGAATCGAGAAGAGGCGGGGCTACACATAGATCTGACAGAGCCAGGTTAACGAGGGACCACCAAAGATGCCTCTGCTCAGAGTGACACCTTCATGCTCAAGTCAAGTTTTCTGTTGCACACATTGATGAGCCAAATACTTTCAGAAGAAAAGACGGGCGGCGTAGTCTAGCGGAAGGGCGATCGCCCTTCGTTCAGAAGACGGTGGGTTTGATCCCCGGTGCTGACAAGCTACGTCGAAGTATCCTTGGGCAAGATACTGAACCGCCGCTGCCTCAAGGCGGCTGTGGTCTATCAGGAAGGAGGTCATCTTCTGATCGGGAAACCGGAGCTTGATCCCGTGTCCCAGCAAGAGGCTACGTGTCGAAGTACCCTTGGGCAAGATACTGAACCACGCAACTGTCCCCCGGGCGCTGTTCAATATGGTTGCCCTCTGCTCCTCACCTCACGGTGAGGATGGGTCAAATGCAGAGACAAATTTCCCCACGAGGGATTAATATAGGAAATAAAATTTTAAAAAAAGATTTATGCTCATGTGACGATTCAAGGTAACTCGAGAACCCTGTACCAGCTGTCAAGCGTAGCAGGGTAACATCATGCTGCAGTACTGGTGAATTTCACAAAGTGGATAGAAACACAAATAATGTGGACTCACTCCAGATTCTTCAGATTTACCTGAAACCATCAGCCAGGAGGTTAAAACTTAAACAAAGTTCGTATTTCAACATGACGATGATGCCAAAAGCACATCGAACCTGCTTTATGAGTGGATAGAGTAGGTTCATGTTCCAGATCCTCAACCTCTACTGTTTTATAAAGTGGGTCTGTGCTGGAAACCAACTAAATTAAATTAACTTTACCAGTTCAATAAAAACTTAAAAAATGGAAACAATAAAAGCAAGAACTGAAACAAAGACGCAGGTAACAGAAATACAAAATGAGAAATAAAATAACTAAAATAATGATGTGAAATGAAACGCACATGAAAACTCCACAAGAAAAACAAAGAAATAACCCAAAATCTAACTAGAATTAAGGAACACAAGATAATAGCTACCATGTAATCCCTTCAAAATAAAATCACATGAAAAACCAGGAAAAAGACTCTTAATCTGACACTTAATATGATAAACATTTGTGTTATGTGAGATCACCAGTTTGTTTTTTTTCTTTATTTTGCAAGATTACAATCTGCAGGTGACCATATTAAAATGGAACAGTGGTAACACAATAAAGTCAAGCGATTTTTTTTTTCCGCCAATCAAATTGAAGGAAGGGTCCAACTATGTTATAATAGATGAGGTCACAGGTAATAACTAATCAAATATGATAAATACATGTCAAATAATAATAAACAATACATCATACATTGCATTACACAATTTATGTAGAATTTTGTGTCTAATTGCTCCTGTTGCATCTAAAGTTTAAACCTTATTTTTATCCTTCAAGTCCTTTAATTTGTTAATTTCTCTTCCATCACAGCTGATTGCTTCCCCCATAACATTTACAACAAAAATAACTGAATTTAATCTATCAAACTTGTTTCAGAGGCTTTGCAGCTCAAGTATTTATCAGACTGACAGTTTGCAAATCAAACCATCATAGAGCAACAAAACTGTCTTCTCCTGTTTGACTTTCATGAGACGTCAGTGTCAATAAATGACAAGCAGGTGGAGCTGTGAGCAAAGTAAAGCTCACAGAAGCACTTGTTACATTTCGTTTATTTTTTCAGAGGAGATCGACATGTGTTAATACAAGATTTTTTCAAAAAGCCTGATTCCACACAGCTAGGCCCGGGTAACATCAGAACTGGAATTTCAGTTTTTACATAACAAGAAGCTGAACTTTTCATTCTAATTGAGGTTACTTGTACGTCCCTGCCTCTTGCTGTGTGTTCTGTTGCTAGTGTTAGTTGATGACAGTGTAGCAAGGGGCATTTAATCTGCAAGTGGCAAATAATCAGAATAATTTGGGTGCTGTGTGAGCGTGTTTGTGTGGGGCGATGGCCTGTATGTACAGCTTGTCATTTTTTCAATTACTTGAGCTGTAGTTAAATGTTCATTTTCAGCAGTCAGCCTGGAGCAAAAAGTACTGAGCCCCATTAGGTTTTACCCACAGCCTCACACTCATTAGTTCTCTCCAGTCAGATGAGAATGAGGGAGAAGCTGGAATGGCCTCTGTAAAGAGGTCAGGGTGGATCTAGGCATCCACAGCTGAGATTCTTAAGGACTTTACAGTCAGTACGCTCAAATAAGAAGAACTCTGAAGACTTGAACAACCTTCTTAAATCCAATCAACACACAGCCCCGTCTCTTTTTACTGTCTTTCTCTCATACGTGTAGAAATCTATGGCACTAGTAGAAAAACGGATAAGCATGACAAATGAAAACAATAGGTTATGTATAAATCTAGACTCTGTGGAAAGTGCATTCTCTCCACAGCTAATAGGTACAGAGGCTTTTATCTTTGCTGTTGCATCTAGAGTGGTGCTTTTAGACCAGTACAGGCATCATTTAACCAATGTCCTCTGCTTCCATTGACCTGAGAGATCCTGTCTTGATTTTGTGCTTCTTTGGCTCTGCCAGCTAAATGGAGGTTGCGAGGAAATGGCATCCATTATTGAGGTATTCAATTCAAATGCCACCATTTTCACTTGGCACTGCTTTCTCTTGTCTAATGTTTGCTGGAGGCCAGTGGGAGGGAGGGGAATCAGGGAGGGGAATCAGGGGAAAGAGTTTTTTGTAGCTTGTTGTCTCAGAACTGGGAAGGGGTTCTTTCAGCTGACATTGGCCTTGGACTGATGCAAGGTGACTCTATTGTAAGTCCCTCCACCTCACCTTGCCCTCGGACACCTGGATGTTCTCCTGTGTTCTTGCTGCATGGTTAGTATCCTCCAGAGCGCAGTCCTAAAACAAAGCTGATTATAACTATTCATCATCCAGCTTCCATTTAATTGGACCAAATGTAGATTGCGCAGAGGGCAGCATGAGTCTCTCAGGTGAGTGAGGACTGAATGCAGCTCAGATAAGACCTGAAAATGCTTCAAGTGCTCATATGGAATAAACCCACCTTCTTTCCAAGTGCAGGTTACTTATTTGGCCACTACAGACTCGACTTTCATTACCCAGTTACCCTCCTGTCAGTGTAATTCACTCCTATCATCCCTCAACCCAGTTGAAATTAACAGGTAATTTGTAAATGTCACTTTGGGTTAGACACCTCATTTTCTTGCTTTTCCGACCATCCTGCACTCATGAGCAAATTTTTTCTTGTCTTTTGAATAAGATTTTCTTTCAGAAGTTGAGTTATGGTCTACTAGATAAATGAGAGTAATT
>SSNP01000112.1:620973-635230 GCA_006937955.1 Pachypanchax playfairii | reverse complement strand
AAAGCTGTGCTTGTTCATAAAGTAAAAACATTTTTGCTGATCAAAATAAATGTCTTTACAGAATATTTCGAATAGTCAATTATAAAATATTCATTTCCAAAAAGATAACAGAAACATGAAATACAAGAAATAACATCAAAAATGGTAATTGATTGTTTTTACCCATATTTTGCATTAGAATGGTAGTGATACAAAATAATGTATTTTTTCAAACAGTAAATAAAAAAGAAAGCTGTATTATAATCAAAAACAAGTTCATTGAGGAATACCTGGAATACTACATGGTTAAAATAATTGAACAAAAATAGAACAAAACACCTCAGTCAGATCACGTTTGACCCATGTCCTACATCAAAGAGATAAAATGCACCAATCAGGTACTAAGTAATATTATATGTATTCAGCAAAAATGGAAGGAATCAGTAGAGAAAGGGTGAGTACAAAAGGGAGAGTCCACTGAAGAAAAGGTGGATTTAGGACAAGAATAGAGGTAGATTTTTAAGTAGAACAAGAACATACTCTACAAAAAGGAAGACTTTTATCAAATAAAATCTGTGCAACACTATGTAACCATGTCATAAACCATAGACTGACACTGAGGAGGATTAAATTGCTTTTTAAAAATTTTATTGGTTAAGTAGGTCGTGCAGGATGGTGTGTGAGGAGGACAGAGGATCTTAAGAGGGGCTGCAGGAAATTTTGGAGCCGCGGTGCAACTATGAACTCTTTGCCATGGACTAAATCGATGACTGAGCTTCAAACAGGTAGGAGCTGCTTTTATCAGAGTCAGTGTGTGATCAGTGGGGCTGGAGAGGATGATTAGTGAACTGAACTCATGATATTTTATTCAGATCGGGTATCGGAGTGGGTTTGGTGAGGAATATTCGGCCTGAGCATCGGAGCGCCGGGGGGTAAACGAGCCTGGCACCCAGATGGCTGAAGGCTTTGTGCCGGGTTATTGTGTTCCGAGTTCCATATCCCACATTTAATTCTGTCTTTAATGTTGTCTGATTTAAATATGTCAAGAAATACATTTTTCCAGTCTGCAGCATTGATCTTCTGTAGTGCCCAATGAGTTTATTTTTGTACTTTCTTTGTATATCTTACTTTCAGTAATCAATATAAGTATAATATAATGAATATAAGTAAAATATAAGTGTTAAAAGTGCTTTATGTTTAGCACACCAATGTTCAAATTATATAAAAAAAATAGATTCTATGAACAATGTGTGTCTGAGGTGATGACAAAATGTTTTTAATAGAAAGTTGTATACAGTTTTTACAAGAAGTTTAATTTTGAAAAGGATCCATGGTGTTCTGGTAAATAGGCATGTGATTGGACTAAGTTTTTTAAAAAATGTCTAAACAGTGGTAAAAAAAAACTGTAACAGGAATGTTGTAGTCAACAATGATGCAGTTTTACCAAATCATATAGTGTACAGGTGTTTCGAGCCTTAGTAGCTCTTTACCTGGATGTTACTTGTCCCTCATGAGCCAGGCTTCTGTCAAAATCCTTTTAGAATTGGCAAGTCTCTCATTGTCCTCCATCTGTACAGCAGCGTTCTTTCATTGCCAAGTAGAAACAGATAGCCTGCAGAGTAGATAAGAACTCCTACAGATTATCACAATATAAAGCTAATGACCAATATTTCTTCACCACACAGCCTGTTTTCACAAGTGCACAATTAACAATAGCAATGCCTCAAAGAATGTTGCTTTTATGGTATAACTACCTTATTTTCAGTGCCAGTGGTTATTGTGAAGACAAAAGCAGTTTCTGATACAGTAGAACATAACTTTACATTAAAAGTGCAATATGGAACATTTCCATAAAAAGCAATATTTGTAATAAAATAATGCCTCCATGGGGCATTTAGAGGGGTGTAGAGTGAAAATACACTATTTCCTTTAAAAATTATATTTGAAGTAAAATATAATAAAATAGTTTATTCTGACGGGCACGACGTTGGCATTTTGTTTACATCTACCAGCCAATAGCTGGCAGAGCAGCGGGCACCATTTTGGGTTGCCTAATACCGTAAATACTCCAGCACAGGGAAACTGGTACTGTGGAGTCTGCAGGTCAAGCAGCTGGAAGCACCGGGGACATGTGGTGATTATATACCTTATTTGCTTGCCATAGGGGGTTTCCCAACATGTGAAGAAGCAAGTTCTGTGTGGAAACGTTTTTATTAGCAGCTAGCCAATACGGAGCTACATGTTGCGGAAGTGGAGAAGCTCCGGGCCACTCAACTAGAATACACATCACGGAGGATTTTATTGCTTTTTTAAAATTTTATTGGATAAGTTGAAGCATGCAGGATGGTGTGTGAGGAGGACAGAGGATCTTAAGAGGGACTGCGAGAAGTTTTGGTTTGCTCGAGACGAGCCGCGGGACAACTAAGCTCTTTGCCACTGACTTCCAGCGCTACTTCCGTCTGTCCCGCGCCCTGTTTGATGACTTCCTGCTTCATTCAGGTTGGGTGCAGTGATGTCACTACGTCACTACAATGAGACGCTCTGATTGGTTGACATGCCGCTTCAAGAGCATCAAAAGTTCAGCTAGCTGAACGTCTGCGTTGCTCGTGTTTCAAGCTTCAACGCCTGAAACACTTGGAAAGCTTTGAAAGTTGACGCTGTTAACGCTCACAAAGCGCCACAGAGACTCTGACGCTCCTCTGACGAACTCCACCATAGACTTTACATGAAAACTTGGTTGGGCCGGTGTGAACACACAGTCTTTGAATCTCAAATGATGGATCAGGTATCTTGGTCACTGAGCACAATGGACAAACTTTTTTTTTCAAACCCTGCGGCTCGTGAAGGGGTGATCGTCATGCCGGGATTGTGGAAGATGGTGTGCCTGTCTGTCCTGGCTGCCCAATACATTAAAGATGCCCTTCCATTAAAAACAGTTTTTCTGAGGTTTCTGTTGAATATTTTAGCTCCACAGGTGTTCTTACCTTCATAGTGGGTGTGAAAACAGGTCAACAACTTCTCTTTCAGTTTTAATCTCTCAAACTACGCAGGTGGCGATAAAACCCGAGTTCGAACGACTGGTACTTGTTCCGTCACAACTCATTTGCTCGTTAGTATTCATCAGCTCCCGCAGTTGAAACCATGCCTAGCATGCTGCCGTAGTGATGGGAAGTTCTGCTCCTTTCAGAGAATTGGCTCTTTCGAATCGGCTCATTGAAAAGAGCCGGCTCTTTCGGCTTACAAACGGCTCTTCGGGTTATTTTGTTGCTTTATTCTTTTAATAGCAACAACAACATAAAATTATGCACAACATGAATTCAAAATGTAAATGTGTTACCTGTGTTTATGTACATATGCTTTTGTTTATTCACTCCACATGAAATATTAAAAAATGAAGTATAAAATACAAAAACCATATATTTACAATTCAACTTTTAGCCATTTAAATTTAAACAGACTTTGGCAAACGCTGTCTCTTAGAGCTCTGGGTTGTTTGTTAAGGTGGCTGAAGTGATATACTGCATGATGCTGTAGATACTGCATAAACAGTTGCAGTAGACACTAGAGGTGTAACGGTTCGCAAGTGTTTGTTGAACCGTTCCATTCGGTCTGGTCCAGTTGCGTACTGTTTCGGTGCATTTTTTTTCCATAAATCTCTTATTAGTGTGACATTAAACTGTTTCAGTACTGGACTGTTAGTATAGTGCAGATGTTTACCGATCCGATTACAGCTAGTTAACAGGCTTGTTTTGCGTGCGGAGCATGACTGATGTAAACAAGCCGCAGCTTGAACACCCTCCTTTATCTATAAGGTCTCCTGTTTTGTAAGTTAAGCAGTATTCTATTTTTTATTTCTATTTTTATATGTTTTCTTATTTTTTAATGTTTCGTTTTATAAGAAAATATATAAACAGTTGTTTACAAAAGTTGAAAATTAAACAAAAAGCAATTATGTTTTTGTGTGTTTTCACTTACTGTACCGTAAATAAACCGAACCGTGACCTCAAAACCGAGATACGTACCGAACCATGATTTTTGTGTACCGTTACACCCCTAGTAGACACACTGACACTGTCATGATTTACTAGTTTCTGTTAGTGGACTCTAAATCAAGCAGCAGACTCCAGACCAGGGGACGAGAGGTGAGAGATAAAAAAGCAGAGTTTAATAACTCTAGCACAGATGAAACATACAGAACACACTGATACACATACTGTTGTTTTTCTTGTGAAATTACCAATAAGTTTCATGTGTCACATGACCCTCTTCCTATTGAAAAAACAAAAGTTGGATCCAAGATGGCCGACTTCAAAATGGCCACCATGGTCACCACCCATCTTGAAAAGTTTGCCCCCTCACATATACTAATGTGCCACAAACAGGACGTTAATATCACCAACCATTCCCATTTTATTAAGGTGTATCCATATAAGTGACCCACCCTGTATAAGACAAACACCTCAGGTCATTGGTTGTTGGTATGTAACCTTTATTGAATTCTGAATACTAAATACGGCTTGCTTATTTTTACACAAAAGTACTAAAAGCAACAAAACCAAACAAAAATAAAAAATATATTATCTATTAGGTCAATATATACCACTGAATCACAACGGATGTCATCTCAAAGCACTTGAGAACTACAAGAAATGTATTTTTTATTCAATCATACAAAAATTCCAATCAATTAAAACATTTTCTGTTTAAGAGTTCCATTCTCTCAATAGTAAACTTCAGACAAAATAAAAATATTCCTTCCATTTTTTTTGCCGTCTTTCCTTGATCTTTTAAAGGCTGCTCTTTTGTGTTCTATAGGGTTTTTATTTTGACCTTATTCTAAGCAAGCTTATTTGTTTTACGCTACAAGACTGATGACATCATCACGTGATTACATCATTGATATGCAAATTAGTCTGTGACGTCATCTGGCAACATCTAGCTACTTTTTGGGGAAACTTCAGCTACTTTCAGTCAGAAACAGTTGGCAACACTGAAAATAGCAGCCTCAAAAGGTCAAGAGAAAATAACAGAAACAATGGAAAGAAAAGAAAAAAAAAAAGTGTTATTTTTCCTTAAGTTTACTGATGAGAGGGAAACTGGTAGAAAATATTAAATTGCAACTGGAAATCCAAGACCTTTTAAACTAAATTTCTAGTTCTGAAAAAACATTTCTGCTCAGATATTTTAAGAGGACAAAATTATTAGAGAATTTAGTTTTTTTAGTTTATTTTTAGTACTGTTGTGTAAAAATAAATTGGCCATATTTAGTATTTACCAACAAAAAACCAAATCAACAAATAGGTTCATGGCCTATACTATTATTGTCTGTGTTTTAGTAATAAGTTTTATATCCTACTTTATTGAACTCCCCATGAATTTCAAATGCTCCTTGAATGCATCACAGGTGTGTGTGTGATTAACGCTGCTGCACACAGCCCAGCTTCTGACTCCCGTTGCAGGAGAAGAGATCTGAGCAGATTGAAAGGTCTGTTAATCAGTGTTTCCTAATGTTTTTTAGATATAAAATGTTTCATATTGCTAGTTAATACTTAAGAAATAACCACAAAGTCCTGAAATTTGTATGAAATGGCCTCTTTAAGGATGTTTATATATTTGGATTACTGATATTGGGATTTTTGTTGGTTGGAGCTTTTGGTTACCTGGCATATTGACAAATTATAAAAATACATGATGGATGGGTCTTATCTGGCTGCTCTCAGACTCTGTTAGGACCCTGGGAGGCTGCACGATGGAGGTGTCAGGACCCAGGATTGGTGGAGTGTGGAGGCCGCACACAGGAAGCAAGAGGCAGGCAAAGTGGAGACAGGCAGCAAGAAACAATGGAGGACCTGCTAACTGGAAACACATAGCGCCGCCACTGTCTATGCACAATGTACGTAGACTATGCAGGGCCCCAGCTACCCCATCGGCGGAGCGGGGATTGTGGGGGGGGGCTTATTGGGCTTAAGCCCGGGTTGTTTTTCAGAAGCCCTTGATTTTTTGGAGTGTCAAATTTTTCATAGTTAGATGCCTGACTGACGACTTTATAAAGCAAAAACTACGCACAATATATTTGACGCACATAGCACAAAGTTGAAAACTCCCCCTAATGTTGGTATGATACGACCGTGACACTCAGCAGAATGTGAATGAGGGAGGGGGAGACGTGTCGCGCTGCTGGCAGAGGAGAGGAGAGCTGAAGTTTGACAAGGTACCAAAGCATATCACTCATACTGTACAAATACGTAATGTAAATATGACAATGTATCACAAAGATTGACATCACGCTGCTCACTTGACACATATTACGTATCCTGCTCTTCATATTTTTGGGCATATTTTTGATTAGGGCTAATCAACAAATAGCTAAATGAATAGCAGAACAACAGCTGTTTTGTGTTTATTTCATATTATCAGTTGCTAACCACCATGACTAAATAGGTCTCAGTTATGTACTGATATACAACAATGGACATAGTGGCTTCTTTCAAAGAAAAAAAACTCTGGTAAATGTTATTATATATATTATGCTTTATATCTCAATCACTATAGTTTTTTACAAAAGGAGAAAATTCGATACAACAGTATATTGACAGCTGTAAGTAGATATTTACATTCACTTCAGGGAAAACAAACATAAATACATTTTTTGTGACAGTTAAATTTCAATTTAGGGTAAACTTTTTTGTTTTAGATAAATAAATATTGACTCATCTTTTGAATTCATGTCAGAATAAAGGGAGAGTTGTCATGTATTTATCCCTCATCAAAATCAGGAGTATATATTTATTTATTGTGTCTTTAATAAAAAAAACTCCCAATGATTCCATTCTGAGCTTAAACTGAGCTTCTGATAGGTTAATAGAGTCAATTTGAGTTAATTGGTGACACACCTGTGTATGCATATTGAAGCACTTCCATAACACAGAACCTCTTTGACATGAGAGAATCAAGAGAAATCCACCAAAACATCAGGAAAATAATTGTAGACTTTCACAAGTGCAGCTCAAGTTTAAATACAATTTGGGTGCAATTTGCAATTAAAATACAAGAAAATTCTCTTTATTCTTAAATTTAACAAATACAATTTTTTATATTTATTAATCTATAAAATAAACAGTCGGATTTGCTGTTCGACAGTAAAAAAGTGTTTTTATCTTAAGTAGCCTATACGTAAATATCTGTTTTC
Organism: Pachypanchax playfairii; assembly: GCA_006937955.1. Lineage (NCBI taxonomy): Eukaryota > Metazoa > Chordata > Actinopteri > Cyprinodontiformes > Aplocheilidae > Pachypanchax > Pachypanchax playfairii. Next base: position 628,062 of record SSNP01000112.1, on the reverse strand, counting down.
AACTATATATTTGATGTTCTTCATGTTTGGCTAGATTGTTAGAACGGATAGGGAGAGATAGGAAGAGAGAATGAGATGGAGAGGGAGAGAGAGGAAGAGAGAGTGAGATGGAGAGGGAGAGAGCGGAAGAAAGGATGAGAGAGAGGACGAGAGAGTGAGAGAGAGGACGAGAGAGTGAGTGAGAGAGTGAGTTTGCCAAAACTCATTAGAACATGTTCACTAGTATATCTTATAGGCTTGTAATTTTTCTAATTCTATATTTATCAAGTCATGCAGTCTGTTTTGTACAACTATTAAATAATTATATAAATAATGTTATTTTACAGGATTCAATAATAATATTTTAGGCTTTTATGTTCACAAAGCTCAAGCCTTGAAGCTACAGTCTCTTGTTTTCACAATAAAGAGGTGTTGTTACTGTAGTGCAGGTCTATGATGACTTCCAGTGCTACTATCATCAAGTTGTGATACTGGTTCTGTCTTGGTTCAGTCCTGTTTTAATCCAGGATCAGTTTTAGGTCTGGTTTAATTAGGGTTTAATCCTGGTGTCTTAATCCAGCCCTGGTTCTGCTCTGCCTTGTTGCTTAATTAATAGTTTAAGGTGTCCTGCATATGTGACATAATTTGTTTTCTTATATGAAGGTCTGCTTGTCAAACCAAGCAGAGACAGTTGGCAGACATATTATTTGTGTTCATATGTTTATTTAATTCTAATTTGAAAATAAATAACAAAAGATTAAAGAGGCCATTTCACACAAATTTCTGGACTTTATGGTTATTTCTTAAGTATTAACCAGTAATATGAAACATTTTATGTCTAAAACACATTAGGAAACACTGAACAGACCTTTCAGTTTATCTGCCTCAAGATCTGGCTCCTTCTGTCAGGCTTCAGGCAGCAACTCATTAATATTCATAATTCAAATTTGCTGGACTCTAATTGGCTAACAAACTAGCCTATCAGAGCAAGGTATACTGTTTCCTGCCCCGCTGCGCATGGTAACGTCAGACATTCTCTCTTTCTGTTTATGTCTTATGCTAACAGCTTTTAGCCAGCAGCATGCTAGGCGTGGTTTCAACTGCAGGAGCTGATGAATACTAACGAACAAAGGAGTTGTGATGAAACAGATACAGGCCGTTTGGACTCGGGTTTTATCGCCACCTGCGTAGTTTGAGATTAAAACTGAAAGAGAAGTTGTTGACCTGTTTTCATCCACTATGAAGGTAAGAACACCTGTGGAGCTAAAATATTCAACAGAAACCTCAGAAAAACTGTTTTTAATGGAAGGACCTCTTTAAGGAGAGAGGCAGGAAAAACACCTTTAGTATAGTGAAAGATCCCACCCATCTACAAACTGTTTAACTACCTGCTACCTGCAAGACAATTTCCTTCCATTCTATCAAAACAACCACAATGTGCAACTGCTTCATTTTTTTTTTGGTTAAAAGGGCTTTTTAATTTGCTTTACAACTGTCAAGACACAACTGTAAAAGAGAATAATTGTGTTATTTCATGTTTAATATACAGTACATCCAAGTACAAAGAAGTTATCGTGTCATGTCCTGTCTTGACCTTGTTTTACTTTCAGCTGACATTGTGCTAAGAAAAATGTATATGTGTTCAGATAGGTTTAACAGCTGAGGACCAAGATATAGCTGGCTAGTTGAAAACCAAGGATCAGAAAAATGTAAAATTGCTTTTTCTTTTTTACTGCAGTTTATCCTTACGTTGTATGCCCCCTGTATAGCAGACAATTCATGCAGTTAGTGTCACTTTAAATGATTCCACATGAAAGTGCGTTTCAATTGTTTGACTTTGTACTTCTGTTACTGGGTAGTTATGTCAGACTTGTGCTTTTCAATAATAGAAAAGTTTCCTTTTTATAAGGTCAATATTCATGGTTGTTTGGCTCCAAATACCATCTACCATCAAACCAAAGCCAAAATCCACTTCTGAAAATGGCTCATTAAGATTTTGATCAATCTTGTGCTTTCAGTGCGACAGGCTTAGGAAATGCCATCAGAAAATTGCATTTACCAATGACATTAGGCATCCAGTTGACCATCCAATTCCATGTGTTTCTATTGAGATGTTAAGATCTGATATTGTTTTGGTCAGAAAAGCTGCTTTTTTTCTCTAAGTGGGGCAATTAAATTTCCTTGATGGTTTCTGAGAGCACTTAGCTTAAGAGAATACACTTCTAAATCAAAAAGCTTTCAATCATCTTAAATTATATTTAAGAGAAATCTGCCCTGGAGCACAGTGTCACATGCAATGTTGTTGAGCATATGACAGACACGTACTGAGATAGTTGATGCTCTGAAAGGTTATTGTCCATGTCTTTGCAGACTGGGGCTGGGCTGCAACATGTTTGGCAGAAAGAACCTCTGAGCAAAAGGAAAAAAAAAAAAGAAAATGGCCTCAGCTAATACTGATCTGATGGAGACAGAAAATTAAGGTTTGAAATAATAGTTTTTATAAATACTCTTTTGGATGTAAAAGGTATTATTTCACCTTTTATAATAATAATTTTATGAGATAAAACTTAAACTAACTTAAAACCACGGACACATTTTTTCAGTTATACACTCACCTAAAGGATTATCAGGAACACCTGTTCAATTTCTCCTTAATGCAATTATCTAATCAACCAATCACATGACAGTTGCTTGAATGCATTTAGGGGTGTGGTCCTGGTCAAGACAATCCCCTGAACTCCAAACTGAATATCAGAATGGGAAAGAAAGGTGATTTAAGCAGTTTTTAGCGTGACATGGTTGTTGGTGCCAGACGGGCCGGTCTGAGTATTTCACAATCTGCTCAGTTACTGGGATTTTCACCCACAACCATTTCTAGGGTTTACAAAGAATGGCTTGAAAAGGGAAAAACATCCAGTATATTCACACATGCTGACCCACACACTCTGAACTCAATTGCACCAACTGAACAGTTTCCTCTCAGTTTCAGTAAAAGATGAATTCAGTTTTAATTTTATGTCAAAGGCAACTGAAGTCAACAATTTGCAAAGAGAAAACTATCCTATTTACCTGAAAAAACTTTATCCCATTCTTAGCTTAAAACAAATCATTCTTTGCTTCAGTTTTTTGTTAACAAGTATATTATATACATTTCTGGTTGATAAAAAATCAAAACAATTTAAGCAAAGTCATCAGGTGAGTCAGGAATAAAATAACTTGGATTCAATAAAATCCTTGTCAAACACTGCTCCTCTTCACAAGAACTAATTAGGCTGGTTTTCTAACCAGGTTTACCTAAGTGTCATGCAGCGTGGAATTAACATTTTACACTTCTTCCTTAATCAACACTTACCACAGGCAATTCATCAATCTGTCCTCAGGCTATGAATAATTAGATTGTTATAGGAAGATGAAAAATTGTGTGCACATCAGCATCTATATCTAAAAATGTCTTTTATTTTAGTAGATTTAGAACCTTGTGAAGAAATGTGTCTCATCTCACAGTTATTCACTCCTTTTCCTTTCTTGGACATGGCCGGAGTTAAAAAAGATTGGGGGGGGGGTTGACTGTAAAACTTCTGTACATCGGCTCCACCTTTGGATGGATTTGGCCCTTGACTGACATCATACTGACATTCATCCCCACATCAAACCAGCAGCAAACATGGACACAGCAGACATCCCTCCACACAGATCAAATAAAGACATGCCACAGTGCTGCAGGTTTACCTGAGTGACAATCAGTGGGATAAGATCATGTCCCAGTTCTCAGTGGGAGGGCTGGTCTGTAACTGTATCTTGTCAGATGTGTAAGGTCTCTCTCACAGCTTCATACCTGACATTTTTCTTTTCACTTTTTGGTATTTTGACATTGGTGCCACTTGTGATCATATTTAGCTCTTCTCAACCATGTTAGTTGTGAACTAATGTTAAAAATGTAAAAATGTGTGTAGCTCTGATATTTGTATCAGCTTATCTTACTACCTTTATGAAGAGATGTTGTTCTCTCACCTGAGGGGTCTACACAGGTGACACAAGGCAGCTGATATGGTGAAGAAGAGTTGTGTCACAGCGATCTGCAACTTTTATAAGTCAAAGAGAAAATGTGTCTGTTTACCATGTAATTTATATAGAGACACAAAACCTACTACACTTTTAAACAAACAAAAGTGTCATGATGTGGGTTATAGTGGACTCTATGTCAAGCACAGGGCACAGACCACGGACAAGGGAGAAGGTTAAACAATTTAATATTCGACTTGAGTCTTTACATTCGTCAATTTAAATTCTCAAGGAATATCTGTCGAGTTTCAGGACACAGGAGGGAGCGTACAGCTAGGAGCAGCGTTGGAGCAGAAGAGGAACCGGGTTCTGCACAGAGGATGAACAGATTAGTGAGACAATCCGGGGATGATGCGGGAGTGGATAGTGAATGAGAGAGATAATCTTACTGTTTTAATGGCAAGGGATTGCTTCAGGAGGAGGACGCAGATATCCGGGACTGAGGCGGGCGTGTGAGTGCGCGTTGGAGGGTGAACAGACAGGCGCAGACCAGGGAGAGCCGGGAGCACAGGCGGGGCAGGAGGAGACTGAGGCAGGCGCAGACTAGTTCCAAGGGTCGAGGAATGGACGGCGGATTTGCGGTCTGGGAACCGCCAGCGGAAACCAGCCACAGGGTGGAAGCTGTGCTGGTCGGGAGGAGTCCGAGCAGGAGGATCTGGTTCAAGGGAAACGGGTAAGGAGGACTGGATGACACAGGCTTGATTTGGGAAACGTGGAAGACAGGATACACTCGCAGGTGAGAAGGGACAGTGAGTTTCACAGAAGACAGGCTGAGAACTGCAGAGATGGAGAAGGGACCAAGAAAACGTGGAGCGAGCTTTTGAGACAAGGCTTTGAAGGGGATATTCTGAGAGGAGAGCCACACCTGCTGACCGACATGGTAAGTGGGAGCTGGGATTCGCTTCTTATCTGCATATTGTTTATTCTGCAGGGACGTGCGGAGGAGGGCCAGTCTGGGTCCAGATGCGGTGTCTGTTGCAGAGTTGAGAGCGGATGGAAAGAGTAGAGGTGTCAGGATGGGAGGAAGGCAAGAGGGTGGGCTGATAACCAAGGCTAACTTCAAATGGAGAGCGGCCTGTAGCGGATGAGATATGAGAGTTATGGGCGTACTCCACCCATGGTAACTGCCGACTCCAGGTAGCGGGGTTCTGGGCGCAGACACACCCAGAGTTTTTCCTGCGTTCAAATTTGCGTGGCAGCCACCTCCATCAAATTTTGTGCCGCCCTAGCCTGATTTCACTCTGCCTCCAGCTATATGGATGTTACTTTAACTGCAGTTGCAGTGTTGCACCACTACAAGGTGCTGTATCAGCAGCGGTGCACCGGAACGGGCTAAAACAGCTGCAGAAAAAGAAGATCAAAAATAGGTTTTCCTGCTAGTTGGTGCTATCGGCGTCCTGATTTCCCCACCGCCTCGTCTAACTGTTTTTTTTGTATCCAAGTACAGTGGGGCAAAAAAGTATTTAGTCAGCCACCAATTGTGTAAGTTCTCCCACTTAAAAAGATCAGAGAGGCCTGTAATTTTCATCATAGGTATACCTCAACTATGAGAGACAAAATGAGGAAAAAAAATCCAGAAAATCACATTGTCTGATTTTTAAAGAATTTATTTGCAAATTATGGTGGAAAATAAGTATTTGGTCACCTACAAACAAGTAAGATTTCTGGCTTTCACAGACCTGTAACTTCTTTAAGAGGCTCCTCGGTCCTCCACTCGTTACCTGTATTAATGGCAACTGTGTGAACTCGTTATCAGTATAAAAGACACCTGTCCACAACCTCAAACAGTCACGCTCCAAACTCCACTATGGCCAAGACCAAAGAGCTGTCAAAGGACACCAGAAACAAAATTGTAGACCTTCACCAGGCTGGGAAGACTGAATCTGCAATAGGTAAGCAGCTTGGTGTGAAGAAATCAACTGTGGGAGCAATTATTAGAAAATGGAAGACATACAAGACCACTGATAATCTCCCTCGATCTGGGGCTCCACGCAAGATCTCACCCCGTGGGGTCAAAATGATCACAAGAACGGTGAGCAAAAATCCCAGAATCACACGGAGGGACCTAGTGAATGACCTGCAGAGAGCTGGGACCAAAGTAACAAAGGCTACCATCAGTAACACACTACACCGCCAGGGACTCAAATCCTGCAGTGCCAGACGTGTTCCCCTGCTGAAGCCAGGACACGTCCAGGCCCGTCTGCGGTTTGCTAGAGAGCATTTGGATGATCCAGAAGAGGATTGGGAGAACATCATATGGTCAGATGAAACCAAAATAGAACTTTTTGGTAGAAACTCAACTTGCTGTGTTTGGAGGGGAAAGAATGCTGAGTTGGATCCAAAGAACACCATACCTACTGTAAAGCATGGGGGTGGAAACATCATGCTTTGGGGCTGTTTTTCTGCAAGGGGACCAGGACGACTGATTCGTGTAAAGGAAAGAATGAATGGGGCCATGTATCGTAAGATTTTGAGTGAAAACCTCCTTCCATCAGCAAGGACATTGAAAATGAGACGTGGCTGGGTCTTTCAGCATGACAATGATCCCAAACACACCGCCCGGGCAACGAAGGAGTGGCTTCGTAAGAAGCATTTCAAGGTCATGGAGTGGCCTAGCCAGTCTCCAGATCTCAACCCCATAGAAAATCTCTGGAGGGAGTTGAAAGTCCGTGTTGCCCAGCGTCAGCCCCAAAACATCACTGCTCTAGAGGAGATCTGCATGGAGGAATGGGCCAAAATACCAGCAACAGTGTGTGAAAACCTTGTGAAGACTTACAGAAAACGTTTGACCTCTGTCATTGCCAACAAAGGCTATATAACAAAGTATTGAGATTAACTTTTGTTATTGACCAAATACTTATTTTCCACCATAATTTGCAAATAAATTCTTTAAAAATCAGACAATGTGATTTTCTGGATTTTTTTTCCTCATTTTGTCTCTCATAGTTGAGGTATACCTATGATGAAAATTACAGGCCTCTCTGATCTTTTTAAGTGGGAGAACTTACACAATTGGTGGCTGACTAAATACTTTTTTGCCCCACTGTA
>SSNP01000112.1:560247-620959 GCA_006937955.1 Pachypanchax playfairii | reverse complement strand
GTCTCTCATAGTTGAGGTATACCTATGATGAAAATTACAGGCCTCTCTGATCTTTTTAAGTGGGAGAACTTACACAATTGGTGGCTGACTAAATACTTTTTTGCCCCACTGTATATCGTGTTTCTTCTTTTTTTGAAATCCTCCATATCAGAGTAGCATTAAAGCTATAGTGCGTAACTTCTGTCGCCCCCTAGCGGAATTTTGCATTATTACAACAATGAAGCTGGCGCTTCCATATGACGTACGCCCACCTGTCCCCCCCCACCCCCCTTCCCCCAACCGCTATCCCTCTGCCGCTGTGATTCGCGATTCCACAACATTTTTATTCTGTTTGAATAAGGACAGCTGTTGAAAAAAGATGGACTCTTCAGAAGAACTTCCAGATAAGTGTGTCTCGGCCGTTTCTTTGGCTTCTCCGCCATGTCGCTTTCCTGTTCTGCCTGCACTCTGCCTCCTGCTACGAGACTCTCCGCTCGTCCTCCCCCTCCCTTCTTGTTGTGACGTAAAAGACGTAAAAATGATATATATTGAAAAATATCGTGAGATGTTTGAGGAGCCGATCGGCTTAATCTGCATTGTGTCATCTCCTCTAATAGTGGCTTGGCTGAAACGGACATTCACGGACATGTAAAAGTTACGCACTATAACTTTAATGGTTTTTAGTGCTGCAGATATGGCTGGGAAAATCAACCACTACTTTATAAAGCGACCTCGCCTCGTGAGGAGGAGAGTCAGGATTCCAGGTGTGCGCATGCATGCACCTGCATTGACCATAAACTGAACATTGAAAATAATATGGTGTTAGCGCAGGTATGTTGTTCTGAATTAACCATAATCTAAACAATGGAAACAATGAAAATAAACCATAATTTGAACTGTGTGTGTGTTTGTGTGTGTGTCTCCATGTCTGTCTGTGTGTGTGTTCAAATGCATTAGTCACAGTATTTGATGGTTACCGTGTGCTCATTGCAAATGATTTTCTTGCATGTGTGGCAAGTGGTGTTGGATTTCCTGTCCTTGTTGGCGGGGCAGGACTGGCAGATTAGGCCATAATTGATCCTCAGAGCAACCCATAGCTTTTAAGTGATGCATACAACATCCAGTTTTCTCTGCCGGGTCATTTTGGACCCGTAACATCACAGATGTAAAAAAAATTTTTGAGACCTTTAGCATTTACTAAAATTGTGAAAAATGATTTTGCGGCATTTAAATAGGTGTGTCTGAGGATTAGATGAAGCCTCATTCCAGGACAAAAAAGGAAAGTCTACTTTTTACACAGTTAAACCTTAAAACGGGTCAATTTTGACCCTAACACAATAGAAGGGTTAATAAGTTTTTCCTAACGTTTTTTAGATATAAAATGAAAAGTCCTGAAATTTGTATGAAATGGCCTCTTTAAGGTTGTTTTTTTCTTTTCTAAACTTGAATCTTGAATAACCATGTGGCAGGGCGTCGCTGTAAAAACAGCCTGCAGCTTTTCCACTAGGGTTGGTATGGTACGGGTAGGTTCAGACCTGTTCTAGTGCATTTCTATAACCCTTTTCTCTGCCTCAGTCTGAAGCATACCAAAGCAATCCAAAATGCCCACCTATGGACTGATTGGTCCACTTTTTCCACTAGGGTACTGGATAGGGATGTCCTGATCAAGTTTTTTTTGCCCTAGAGTCCGAGTCTGAGCCATTTGATTTTGAGAATCTGCCGATACTGAGTCCCAATCCGATCTATAATACATTAAAAAAAAGATTAAAAATAAACAAATGCAGGATGTTCCTTATTTTGCATTTAATTCACCCTATTTTAATTTAGCTGCAGGGACAGGACAGCTGAGTGTGGCCACTCCAGCGCGTTCTAAGGTTTCCCCTGGGCTTCCTCCCGGTGGGGAGTCATGAAGTTGTTACTTGTGTGTAAAAACGAACATGACGAGAGCGCATTTCTGTTTAAAGCAACATCCCAACCAGCAGTGGTCAGAGTCGACAAACGTTACATTTTCATCCTTCAAATGCCACAATGATAGACTCGCCAGTATCTCTATCAAATTTCATGATCAATGACAATGTTGCAATTAATTTTAAATAGTTTGTCGTCTGTCTCTCTTACTTTAATTTCTTACTTGACACAGAGTGAATGGTGGATAATATTTTAGTAGGTAAAAGTAGGGATGCGCCGAAATTTCTGCCATCAAAAATTTTTGGCCAAAAATGACCCAAAAGTGCATTTTTGGTTTTCATCAGAAACCTAAACAACACCGAAACAACACGGCGGAAACGCGTGACTTTGTGAGTGAACAGCGCCGCCATAAAAAGGGCTGCAGCAGTCAGTTTTGGGGATATAAATAAATACTTTCAGTGCTGTCTGTGCTCAATAGTCAGGATTTAACTGCAGTTACTCTAGACAAACACAGCAACAGTGGTGTTTATACACAGTTCTGAAATCAGCGCATGATCTTTCATGCAACCAGTGTTGCCAACTTCGCTATTTCTAACTAACTTTCCAGACCTCCTTGATGACTTTTTCTCTAAAAAGTGCCAAACAACAAATCTGGTGAGATTTCTGACAACACTTAACTGCTTTTTGTGTAACTTTGTCACCGATATTCTCTGCATATCACAGACCTGATTTGTTCTTTCTTGTCGCAAAAGCTTGTTTGCACTAGCTGCTAGTACTAGCTGCATGCAGACCTGGTGCATTCAAGCAACGTGTAAGAATGTAGGACATTTGAAACTTCTACCAAAAACACTGAACTCTGGGAGGCTCTGGCTTTTAACAGATCAGTTGATAAGTTGCAGTTGGAGGCAATCCCGATGATGATCGAGGCAAGGAAAACAACAAATAAATAAACAAGTAAACAAATCATGGCCTTGTGCCGTGACAATATCGCAGCAATTTTTTTTTTCAGGGCTAGAAATTTTGTTATGTTTTGTTAATTGACGATCATTTCTTTCTGTGTTTCGGTTTTCAGCCTTGATTTCCTCATTTTCAGTTTCGGCCAAGAATTTTCATTTTGGTGCATTCCTACTTATTAAATTCCTTTTTGTAAAACTACTGTGGTTTATTGTTCATGCTAGATAGTAACCAAAGTTCAGGCGTGCATCATCCACATCAAACTAAACATATGGCCTGCATGGTGCACTTTTACAAAATAATAATTCTAAATATAACAATAGTAAACAATATAATGGATGTTGTCTTAGCAGTGTTTGTTTCTAACTTGGCTCTTCCAGATCTGTATAGCCCCACATCTCCAGTCAGTGCCACACAGGAACTGCTCCATCTGAAACTGTCTAAAAAGGGGAGGGACATCTGGTTAAATATTTTGAGATGGTTGAAGGACGCACCAGCAAGAGTCCACCTGCAAATCCAGTCGGAGTAAAGCACATCTTTACTATTAAGAAATGTACAAAGTTCTTACCTTTGCTCATTTTTCAATAAAGAAATCATCTCTAGTTCTCCTAAAACAGATTCAATAGCTGTTTTTCCATGCATGTTCACCGGCGGGGCCATGTTTGTTTTGCTTTGCTTGGGCACTTGCTGCCAATCATACCTGAACACCTGCCCCAAAGCATAATGCTAAGCAATGATTGGTCCAAACCACCAGTGGCTTGGATTCAGACGGTTTAGTTGGAGCAGTACAAGATGGATTTTTGTGGGTTTGGAAAACTCAAAATCTCGCAAGAATCCATCTTATCTTATAATGCAAATCTGGGGCACATTGGTTGGTGGCAGGAAGGAGGGGGGATGTCACTTTAGGCCTCGAGGATTTCTAACATGGAGGTCACGTTCCAACTGCTAGCATTACCTGTTACTTACTGGAAGCTGATTCAGATCATGGACCCCAAGGCCGACAGCTGTTTGTGAGAACGTGAAGCTGTTTTGCTGTGCTGGACTTCAGAGTCTGCTAGCTAGCTGCTATCCGCTGGAGGTTGATTCAGATCATGGACCCTGAGGCCAAAAGTCGTTCGTGGGAGAAGGTGAAGCTGATCGCTGCACCAGGCTTTAGAAGCTAGTGATAATACTTGCCGGATGCTGATTCAGAGATTCAGCAGAGCTTGCCTGTAGTGCAATAGTAATATTGAGTTCAAGGCACTGGCTTTTTGGATATACGTTGTAGACTCATTTTTGTCTAGGTAAAGGAAAACACTGCAGACTTGGGGATTTGCTTATGTGGAAGGCAGACGAATGCTTGGCCTAGGCCAGAGGGGGCTGCCGGCTACCATCAACATCCAAACAGACGGTGAGTTAATATTTATTTTAAGCACTGTAAGTACTTTGATGCAGCTCGTGAAAAACTCTTGTAGCGATCTCACTCAAGCATGTTTACTGTGCAAATATCTGATCTGATTAGCAGTTTAGAAAGTACGTTAGCTCTTCGGTTAGCTCTCAGCTAGCTAGGATGGTTAGTGCTGTTGGCTAAGTATTTTTTCCGTTTAAAATAGTGTTGCAACAACACGGAGATGACGGATAAAATTTTTTTTGTCCAGGTAAAAGAAAACAGAATGCTGAAAACTTAGGGATTGGCTTAGAATATGCGGGAGACAGACGAACGCTCGGCCTAGGCCAGAGGGGCTGCCGGCAACCGTCAAAATCCGAACGGAAGGTGAGTTAATATTTACTTTCAGTGATGTAAATACTTTGATGCCGCTCACGAAAAACTCTTGTATGCATGAATAAGTAGCTGTTGTTTACTGTGCAGAGACAGTACATTGGCTCTCTACATTGGCTAACTTTGCCGGTTAGCTCTGTCCTTGGACTGATTAAGTGGATGAGAGGGGCGGGGTGGGCTTGTAGCAGAAGGAGTCTACAGTGTTCAAATATGGCACATCCTGCCAGTTTGACGTCAAGAAGGGAGAGAAATTAAAACCTAGTGGTTTTAGCGTGCACGCCACGCGCATGGCCTGGTTTCAAAAGCCAGAGTGAACAAACGCTCCACTTTTAAAAATCGGCATTCCCACCAGTGTAAAATCATCAGGAAACCATAATATAAACTTTTTCAGGTGGAAAAATGAAAATTTCAGTTTATGACCCATTTAAAAATATTTAAATTTTTTTCAAATTTCATTTAGACAATAGAAACTATGAAACAACAACATATTTAGTTTTTCAGATTTTATTTTAAAATTGAATAACCATTGATTTAAGGGGATTTCTTTAACAGACAACCATATCTTCATTGTTTTCAGCTTTGTGATGATATGACCAAATAAAGAGATCCCACATGTTGCTTTATAGACACTTCAACCTTTTCAGGTACCAGATTGTGATGTTTGCGGTTCAAACTAAGGGGATATATTAAATAGATTAGACTGGGTTCCCCTGCCCTTGGTGGGCTGTGGGGAACGTGGTTGCTTATGGGGGTCAGTAGGGGAGCTGGCTCCCTGGGAGGGACTCTCCCTCCCAGTCCTTTCCTCCCCATCCCGTTCAGCTTCCCTCCTCCCGCTCCATTGCACAACACAGGGCCTTGGGATGCAGGCTCTCTCTGCCCTGGTGGCAGACTGCATCCCAATTTTAACACACAGCTTCGACACTCTCTCTATGTACACATTGACATTACACACACGTAGGACTCTTGAGGGTGGGCTGGACCCTAGCCTTCTGTTTTTAAAGCACGCTAGAACATCTAACACCATCAACTCATCTGAGTTCTGTTCTCTGCCTGCCATCAGGAGCTGGGGGATGGGGAAACTGTTTGTGTATGTACACTCACCGGCCACTTTATTAGGTACACCATGCTAGTAACGGGTTGGACCCCCTTTTGCCTTCAGAACTGCCTCAATTCTTCGTGGCATAGATTCAACAAGGTGCTGGAAGCATTCCTCAGAGAGTTTGGTCCATATTGACATGATGGCATCACACAGTTGGCGCAGATTTGTCGGCTGCACATCCATGATGCGAATCTCCCGTTCCACCACCTCCCAAAGATGCTCTATTGGATTGAGATCTGGTGACTGTGAAGGCCATTTGAGTACAGTGAACTCATTGTCATGTTCAAGAAACCAATCCGAGATGATTCCAGCTTTATGACATGGCGCATTATCCTGCTGAAAGTAGCCATCAGAAGTTGGGTACATTGTGGTCATAAAGGGATGGGCATGGTCAGCAACAATACTCAGGTAGGCTGTGGCGTTGTAACGATGCTCAGTTGGTACCAAGGGGCCCAAAGAGTGCCAAGAAAATATTCCCCACACCATTACACCACCACCACCAGCCTGAACCGTTGATACAAGGCAGGATGGATCCATGCTTTCATGTTGTTGACGCCAAATTCTGACCCTACCATCCGAATGTCGCAGCAGAAATCGAGACTCATCAGACCAGGCAACGTTTTTCCAATCTTCTATTGTCCAATTTCGATGAGCTTGTGCAAATTGTAGCCTCAGTTTCCTGTTCTTAGCTGAAAGGAGTGGCACCCGGCGTGGTCTTCTGCTGCTGTAGCCCATCTGCCTCAAAGTTCCACGTACTGTGCGTTCAGAGATGCTCTTCTGCCTACCTTGGTTGTAACGAGTGGTTATTTGAGTCACTGTTGCCTTTCTATCAGCTCGAACCAGTCTGGCCATTCTCCTCTGACCTCTGGCATCAACAAGGCATTTCCGCCCACAGAACTGCCGCTCACTGGATATTTTTTCTTTTTCGGACCATTTTCTGTAAACCCTAGAGATGGTTGTGCGTGAAAATCCCAGTAGATTAGCAGTTTCTGAAATACTCAGACCAGCCATTCTGGCACCAACAACCATGCCACGTTCAAAGTCACTCAAATCACTTTTCTTCCCCATACTGATGCTCGGTTTGAACTGCAGGAGATTGTCTTGACCATGTGTACATGCCTAAATGCACTGAGTTGCCGCCATGTGATTGGCTGATTAGAAATTAAGTGTTAACGAGCAGTTGGACAGGTGTACCTAATAAAGTGGCCGGTGAGTGTATGTCTGTCTTTGTCTATGTGTCAGGGTGGGTCTCGGACTCCCCCTCGGTCTAGCAACATATTATACCCCTTTATGAGGGCCAATCTCCCTCCACCAAGCTCCCTACTGCTTACTGGTTCCCCCACCAGCCTGTGCACTGGGGGTTTCTAGATTTTGGGGCGGGGTGCTTGGAGTGTGTGCAGGCCTGCTCACGGTGGCTGGCCGCTTCCTGGCCCCATCCAATACCTTCTTCGGGAGAAGACCCTTGGGTCTCAGACTTTGAATCCATGTCCCGGGGTGGTTGGGGGTGGCTTACTGCCGGTGAGGCCTGTGGAATCGTGCCATGGCTCCCTGGGGTGCCTGTACTGCGGTTGCAGGGCGACTGTGCTGGAGGTTGCCTATGATCTTGTCTGGGAGGGGGGCTTTGGTTTCTCCTGCGGTGGCCTGCCTAGGCTCTGCCACTCCAGGGTTAGGGCCTGGATTCCTTGGGATTGGGTCGGTCCTGTGGTCTGCTTTGAGGTCTTGGGGGCCGGGGCTTTCCACACCCACTGTCAAACAATTTTATGGAGAAACCTTATGGTCACAGGCGCGTCCATGCACACAGGTGTGCTCACAGATATTCACAGACACTCACTGACTAGGGCTGCAGCTGCCACTGGGGATGTTGTGTTAACAGTGTCATTATTTGTTTGTGTCCACAATGACATTATCAGTGTTTAAATGTAGATGTTGGTCGATGCTGTGGTGTCTCTGCTCTTGTTTTTGTGTCTCAGCAGGTGTTGAAGCAGATTTCTTTTTCTCCCATCTTCTCTTCTACCTCTTCTTATCTTTTTTCCTCTTCTTTCTTTTTTTTTCCCTCTAATTTCCTCTCTCCTTTGCCATGTCTGCTGACTCAAAAAAGTTGTAATAAACAAAATAACATCTAAATAAAATGATAAAGGGTAACAAGCTGAACATTGCAGTGGTTGCTGCATGCTCAGCTTGTGAGAACAAATCTGTCAGGCATTTCTATGCATCCAGACATAAATTCCGACTGCTTTATTTCCAGACAGGACATGGAAAAATAAATAAATAAATAGATTAGACCAAACCTCTTTCAGATCCTTTGTGCTTTTATGTTCTTAAACTTGATGGAATATGATGATAGTTGGAACACAATTTTCCCCCCAGCTGGGCCTAAATGCAGCTTTTTGGGTTTGATTTGTTCTCTCTAACAGCAGGTGGACCCTTCTACGCTTTAGAAAGCTTTGTTTTGTTGGTGCTGAAAAGGGTTTTGTGACAACTAAATTTATGTCCATGATTGCACGAATATGATCACAGTAACTACCATGCTAAAAATATAACACGTTTTGACTGTCTGAACTCAATAATACATTCAGTAAAACACTGTCCCATAACATTCATTTGACTTCCTATAGTGCTTCTTGAAATCCCTGTGCTAACATGCTGTGTCTTACTGAGAGGAGTGAAGATTAGCATATGACATGACAGATTACATTAAATCATGTCCGCGCTGTACTTTATGACATTAGCCTCTTAGCTCAAGCGTACAGATGCATGCAAATGCTCTTCCAAACCCTCTTATTTAAATCTGCTGCATGACATGGCACCTTTGATATGATTATTAGTCATCAAAGTGACTTGACTTCATCCTCAACAGGAGATGTCAGTGAAGGTGAGAAGTGATGGCCACTTTGAACACAAACCTTGACAAGGTGGGGTGAAAACACTGAGAAACAAATGTCTGACTGGAAATGGCATTTAGCAAAGAATTTACAAGAGGGAATTTTCATAGCCCTGATGTACCCATTTTGTTTCCTGTTGTTAAAATGCTAACAGGAAGCTTCACAGCCTTCTCAGATATTATAAAAGATAAGGGCTGTTGAGAATGTGGTTGTTCATTTTGTGCTGTCCAACTCATTAATAGCAGAAGTCATTCTGTCTCAGTTACAGTGGCCATCCAGATGGCTTTCCAATCTGCCCCAAGTAAAGAGTGAATCATGATAATAACACATAATCTGTTGTTTGACACATGCTTTTTGTTTGAATTTTTGTAAATTGCTTTTTGAGAGTTAGATATAAATTGAGTTATTTTTTTGTAGGTCCTAAAGCAACATAAAGATGAAGAGTCTTCTTCATCTGACAGATATCAGTGATGCTACGTGAACCTCCTTCAACACACATACGTACACTCATACACAGTGTTTGCATGTAGTGATACCCACATTTTCCCATTCTTTAGGGAGATGAGGCTTGTAGATACTTCTCTCCAATTATTCCCAGTATCTCCAGAGAAGCCCCCAACACCACTTGTGTGTCTTGTCTGTGCTCTGTGGTCTTTAATCTTAATTATAAAGCTATCATTACAGTGTGAACCCTGGGCTGCCAACAGTGGAGCCCTGGGCTCATCTGCTCAGAATCAATCAAACTAAGTTCTGCACTGGAGGACTTTTTCCTCTTTTTTCCAGTCAGGTCATTTTGATTTTCCCTTATCTCATTTTCATAATTATGCTAGTTCTTTCTCTAATGGTGTTAAAATGCACTAGCTCCTGAAGCTTTACATGGTTAAGACTGAATATTTAAATAGTGTTGCCCCCTTGAACATCTGACCTTGCTTTAGAACTGTGACAGTAAAAGTGTTTTTAACTTTTTAGTTGTGAGCAAAGCTTTTGTGATTAATCCCCAAAAATCAGAATTTGTTCCCTTAATAGAGGACAATGAGAAAATAGACTCATTTTCAGCAGTTAAAGGCGCGAGATATGGATTAATGTGTATGAAACAAACTCATTTGCACTAAAAGTGTCAGTTTCTGTTGTAAATCAGGAATGTAAAATTAGATGACAGAGAAAAAGCTGGCAGGAGCCATCAGTGACAAATTTCCCTCTATCTCAGAGGCTGCTGACATTTTAAAGTGGTGATCAAGTCGAATGTTCAAAGGCATTCAAGACTCCATTCGGGAAAAACACCATTTCTCTGTGTGTTTGGGATGATAGTGTCAGAGAGTTTATTTCAAATCAAAGTAAATTCTAACTTTATTGTTCCAAAACTCCTTAACATTAATGTGGATTTTCTGACATTGCCTACATTTTCATTTCTATATGCCAGAAAATTATTTTTGTATGTGGTACAACAGTATATAATTCAGTTCAAATAATTTTTATTCATAAAGCTAAACTGCACGGTGGCGCAGTTGGTAGAGCTGTTGCCTTGCAGCGAGAAGGTCCTGGGTTCAAATCTGGACTGTGACCTTTCTGCATGTGGTTTGCATGTTCTCCCTGTGCACGCGTGGGCTTTCTCTGGGGACTCTGGTTTCCACAGTCCAAAAACATGCAAAAGGTTGATTGGCAACTCTAAATTGTTGTGAGTGTGTTTGTGAATGGTTGTTTGTCTATGTGTGGCTGGCGACTGGCGACCTGTCCAGGGCCCAAAGACTGCTGGAGATTGGCACCAGCCCCCTGTGACCCTGAAAAGGAAGAAGCAGGTTCATATTAATGTCATATGTTCATATTAATAAACCATCGAAAAAGTTAGCTTTAGGTAATCAATTTTAAAAATTAATCAGAAAAATTAGGTTATGAAATGCCAGTTAATTGAAAATGTCCTATCTAAAACCCTGCCACAATGACCCATTTGAACAACCACTAACATGTTAAAAATGATTTTTGGACAATTTTCCATGGCCTCCTTAACAAGCCTTAAGGCAGCCATATAAGAAACCAGAATTTGTATTTGTGTTTGGAAGCTTGTGGCCAGGTTGATGGGCTGGTTCAAGATTTTCTATGAACGCACCATGAAAAGCCTCTGTGTAGGGTCACTGGGTGAATGCCTCTGAAACAACCTAAGAACAATGTGCAATGATCAGGGATTGTTTACATTTTTACTTCATTATTTACTTTTAAAATTGTAGAGCACTGTATGTTTGTACAAATACATAAAATAGACAACAATTAAATAGTGTTGATTTTATGATACATGGGACAACATGATGCAACTTGTTGGCAAAGGTGTCTCCTTCTAACTCTCATCAGAACTCTGGCAGCAGCATTTTGGATCAGTTGGAGGTCTTTTACAGATACTACATGGTTCAACAGAAGTTGGATGGTTTATTAGGGTTTCTACAGTAATAAAAAGAAACCTAAGATTGTTCCTGTTCTCTATGAGAGATGAGTACTCATTTCTGACTTTATGAAGGGCTCTTTTGTATATGAGCAGACTATCTATTATAAATAAACTTCTTCTAGCTTAGTGGAACACCATTTCCTTTCTAACTTTCTTGAAGTTCTTTTCAGCATACGCAGCTCTGAATTAAACCAAGGAGCCTCCTCTGATTAGCTTCATTTACCAAGGAGCAACATTTTCTAACGAAATACAAACTGAAACTTTAACAATATCAGTAAGATCATCACTATGTCAGGCTGTAAAATGTTTGTAGTTGCCCTCTGTTATATTATTTGAATAGATTCATTAAATTTACTTACAACATTTTTGATAAACATTTGTGGTAATTATATTTTCTGTCTGTGGCTGTGTAGTCCATCATTGTAAACTCAAAGGTTATTAAAAAATGATCAGACCAGACAGGGTTGTGGAGAAATAGTATTAGCTGCTCAATCTCTACACCATGAGTCAGAACAAGATCCAGTATATGATGAAGCTAGTGAGTTGGTTTGTTTACATTTTGGGAAAAAACCCGACTAAGTCTAAAATATCATTAAATGTTATTTTTAAACTTTCAACATCAACATGAGTATTGAAACCTCCTACTATAATGACTTTAAAGCATTCAATATGTCTAATAATAAAAACATGATAATGATATGAGGACATCCAGGGTTTTTCCTGGCTCAAATTGAGGCAGAGGTGGTACCATCCTGACCATGTGCCAGAACATGCATACTATGTGCATTCAACTGCCTCACATGCAAAATATCTTTTAGTTAAGCGTTCTAACTAGGGATGCACTGATGCTGGTATCGACCCCAATACCGTCTAATGAACATGTATCAGTCATGGTGCATTCACACCGGCCACTTTGTCAACGTCAAGCAACGCTCATAATGCTCCAAGTTTGATGTTTGAAAGTTGAAGCTTGTAACGCCTGCCAGTCAGAGCGCATAGGCGTTAAAGCTCGTAACGCTTGACCGTTAAAAAGAGCGTGAAGGCGGGGCTTCCTTTGTTATCGGATGTTCTGAGCTATGGTGGATCATATAGACTACTACTACTACTACTGTCATTTAGCAGACGCTTTTATCCAAAGCGACTTACATTGAGAGAACATACAAGCAAGAATTAAAAGAGAAGGAAAAAAAAAAATATAAGGAGGCGGACTGTTTGGAGTCCAGTTTAATTCCGACGCTGATACATCAAGTGTATCAAAATTATTATTTTTTTTTTTTTTATTTTATTTTTTTTTTTTTTTGTGAGAGATAAATTCTCAAATCGCTATCATAAATCATAAATTAATCCCACATTAAGACTGAAAGTGTTCTTTAAAGAGGTGAGTCTTAAGTCTGCTCTTAAAAGTAGCTGCCGACTCTGAGGATCGGACCGAGTTTGGTAGGTCATTCCACCATCGGGGGACAACAGAGGAGAAGAGTTTGGAACATGATCTCATGCCACGTTGTGGTGGAAGCGCTAGGCGTCTTTCAGCGGCTGAGCGTAGCTGACGCGTGGGAATGTAGGTTTGGATGAAGGAGTGAAGGTAAGTAGGAGCTGTGTGTGTTAGAGTCTGGTAAGCCAGAAGCAGAGCTTTGTATTTGATGCGTGCTGCAACTGGAAGCCAGTGCAGGGAAATGAGCAGCGGAGTGACATGAGCCCTCTTGGGCTGGTTGAAGACCAGACGTGCTGCTGCGTTCTGAATCAGCTGCAGAGGTTTAACCGAGGACGCCGGAAGACCGGCCAGCAATGAGTTGCAGTAGTCGATCCGGGACAAGACCAGGGCCTGGACCAGAAGCTGTGTGGTGTGGTCTGTGAGGAAGGCTCTGATTTTCCTGATGTTGTAAAGCGCGAATCGACATGAGCAAGCTACGGAGTTAACCTGCTCTTTGAAGGACAGCTGGTTGTCCAGTATGACACCAAGGTTTCTGGCGGAGGTTTTGGGGAACAGCGTGATGGAGTCAAGCTGTACGCTTATCTGAGGAGGTAAGGAGTTACTGGCAGGACAGACAATGAGGTCAGTTTTGGAGAGATTAGGCTGAAGGTGGCGATCCCTCATCCACGCCGTGATATCTGAGAGGCAAGCAGATATCCGCACTGAGCCGGATGTATCGTCTGGAGGGAACGAGAGGAGGAGCTGAGTGTCGTCAGCGTAGCAATGGTATGAGAAGCCATGGGAGCGAATGATCTCGCCTAATGAGGTGGTGTATAAAGAGAAGAGGAGAGGACCAAGGACCGAGCCAGCGCCGTCGCCAGCTCATGCAGACTGGACATCTGTCCATGCCACGAGACTCTGAAAGATCTTTCCGCAAGGTACGAGGTGAACCACGAGAGGACCGGTCCCGAGATGCCAAGCTTAGATAGCGTCGAGAGGAGAATGAGGTGGTTGACGGTGTCAAAAGCAGCAGACAGGTCAAGGAGTACGAGTACTGAGGAGAGACCAGCCGATCTGGCAACCCGTAGTGACTCTGCAACTGAGAGAAGAGCGGTTTCAGTGAAATGGCCTCGCTTAAAGCCTGATTGATAAGGATCAAGTAGGTCGTTGTCGTGGAGGAACTGTGAGACTTGAGTGAAAACGGCTCGCTCTAGGATCTTGGACATGAACGGTAGGAGCGAGACTGGCCGGTAGTTTCCTACCTGGGCCGGGTCGAGCGACGGTTTTTTCAGCAGCGGAGTGACAGTGGCTTGCTTGAAAACTGAAGGAAAGATGCCAGTTTTCATGGAAGAGTTTATAATGTGGGTTATTGCAGGTTTGACAGCAGGAAGAATGCTCAGCAGGATATCTGTAGGAATCGGATCCAGAGGACACGTGGTTGGATTAGATTCCACTACGAGTCGGGAGACTTCGTCCTCATTCAGTATATAGTATATAGAGGGAGTGGCTTGGCTTTATTTACTCCGTTTGTGGATACACCCCATTGTTCAGATGCGTTCTGAGTTAGAGGAGTTAAACCATTTGCTCCAGGAGCTACATATGGATGAGGTTAGCTTCCAGCGCTACTTCCGTCTGTCCCGCGCCCTGTTTGAAGTATTCCTGCTTCATTCAGGTACGTCACTACGATGAGACGCTCTGATTGGTTGACATGCCGCTTCAAGAGTGTCAAAAGTTCAGCTAGCTGAACTTTCTGCGTTTCGAGCTTTTCAAGCGTCAACGCCTGAAACGCTCGAAAAGCTTGAAAAGTTGACGCTCATAACGCTCACAAAGTGACGCAGAGCCGTTGACTAACCCTAACCCACTCCACCATAGACTTTACATGTAAACTTAACGCTTCTGACGTTGACAGTTGGGCCGGTGTGAACGCACCATTAAAGTTAACAGATACCATGAACCAATACTTAAAATATGATCATTCTGAAATAAAGTAATAAAAAATGGTCCATTTTTCTCTTTAAATTTTAGTTTTATGGTCATTTCATATTTTACATCTGTTAATTTGTCTTAGTTATGTTTGGTTAGTAAAGTCTGGTGCCTTTAGTCTCTTAAAGAAAGGTACATGGTGGAAGTTGATTTAATTCACCAATAGAATAATAAATTGAATCAGCCAGTGCTTGTCAAAGCTACTGGCTCTGTGTTTTTGAGATCTGGAAAAATTACCAAAAAAATAATGTTTTAAAAAAATTAAATCACATACACATTGGCTTTGTGTTGTTATGTTCTTAATGACTTGGAAACGGACTAACGTACCCTCGCTTTGCCGACTCTTCCTGTCCTGCATTCTGACCCTCGCCAGTCCCTGGCTGGGAACTACGTTCAGGCCTGATATAATTTTCACATCTTGTCACAACCATGAATTAATACCCTTTAACTGCCTAACTTGTCTGCACTGTTTCACCTGGAACCCTGACTCTCCTCCTCGTGAGGTCACTTTATAAAGTAGCAGTTGATTTTCCCAGCCATATCTGCAGCGCTAAAAACCATTAACGTTACTCGGATATGGAGAATTTAAAAAAAAAAGAATAAACATGATATGCTTGGATACAAAAAAAACTGTTTGACGAGCCGGGGGGGAAATCAGGACACCGATAGTACCAACTAGTGGGAAAAGCTATTTTTGATCTTCTTTTTCTGCAGCTGTTTTAGCCCTTTCTGGTGCACCACTGCTGATACAGCGCCCCCGTAGTGGCGCAACGCTGCAACTGCAGTTAAAATAACATCCATATAGCTGGGCAGAGTGAAATCAGGCTGGGGCGGCACAAAATTAGCTGGAGGGGGCCGCCACGCAAATTTGAATGCAGGAAAAACCCTGATATCATTGCTGCTGTTTGCAGATGATGTTGTTCTGTTGGCTTCTTCGAATCAGGACTTCCAGCGTGTGCTGGGGTGGTTTGCAGCCAAGTGTGAAGTGACTGGAATGAAGATCAGCATCTCCAAATCCAAGGCCACGGTTCTTAACTGTAAAATAGGTGCCTTGCCCTCTCCTGGTCAGTGGAGAGTCTTTGCCCCAAGTAGAGGAGTTCAGGTATCTAGGGGTCTTGTTCTCGAGTGAGGGACATATGGAGCGTGAGATCGACAGATGGATCAGTGATGCGGTCGCTTTATTGAACTGTTGTGATGAAGAAGGGGCTGAAACAATAGGCGGAGCTCTCAATTTACCAGTTGATTTACGTTACTACCCTCACCTATGGTCATGATCCTTGGGTCATGACTAAAAGGACAAGATCCAGGATACAAGTTGTCAAAAGTTTCCTCCACAGGTTGGCTGGGTGCTCCCTTAAAGATAGGGTGAGGAGCTCTGCCACCCGGGAGGAGCTCGGAGTAGAACCGCTGTTCCTCCACGTCGAGAGGAACCAGCTGAGGTGGCTCAGGCATCTGTTTCGGGTGCCTCCTGGTTGCCTTCCTGGGAGGTGCTCTGGGCATGTCCCATTGGGAGGAGGTTTCCAGGAAAACCTGGGACACGCTGGAAGGATTAAGACTAGTTGGCCTGGGAACGCCTCGAGGTCCCCCTGAAAAGGTGGAGGTGGTGTGGATGGACAAGGAAGTCTGGGTGTCCCTGCTCAGACTGCTGCCTCTGTGACCCGACCCTGGATAAAACGGAAGTGGATGGATGGATAGATGGACAGATGGCTGATAAAAGTCTGAAAATTCAGACAAATTTAGAATAAGGACTGGGTAGACGATATACAACCAGAAATAAAAATAGATTTTTCTTCTTCTTATTGATAACTAGTAACTGCTTTAGAGCTAATCAAAAGACCTGATTGCTGGAAGAACATGAACATTTATACAGTTAAGAGTTGATTCATGAAAACAAATATTTGAATCATTTAAATTTGAAGTTCACTACAGTGTAATAAAACAATTTAATATCTGTAGCTCTAATTACTCTATGTAGTATTATTTATGGGCTGCTGACAGTGAATGTATGAACTTACACTCCTCTATGATCAAACTTAAAAGAATTCCTGCACAAAGACAACTTGTAAAACACTCCATTCATGATTCCAAAAAGACTGAATCAAAAAGAAGTTGAACTAAGCTTCTCAACTTTTAACAGGCCAAGCATGTGAGGTATTACTTCAGTCCGCTCTGCCTACATGATACAAAGGAAACCGAATCTGACAAGAGAGCAGAAGACAGGGAAGATTATATTAGAAGTCATAGGTCAAATTTCTTCCAAGTACTACCTTCCAAAATGACTTTTTGCTCTTGTCTGTGAAAAGGCAATTGTCTAGTTTTAAAAGTGATAGATCAGAACTTCTCATGGCTTTTAAAATATGCAAAGCAGCATAAGTTAACATTAACTGCTGCCTACATTATTTATCCCCCTGAAAAACGTTTTATCAGCACTAAGTCTGCTTTTACTTTAAAATATTCAAATGAGAGCAGAACTGAAATATCCATCGTACAAAGCAAGTGAAAGCAAACCTCTTTGACATATGCTTTTAAAATCAGGTTCACAATTATGGGGTAAAATTACTGTCAAAAAGATGTGTATTAAAAATCGACAATTTGTGGGTAACTAGCAATTTGTAAACTCTTATTTCAACCAAATAATATAAAACATGTAGTGTATCTCTGCCCTTTGAGAATGCAAGCTAAAAGGTTACAAATTCAAGAATTCACAAATTACTAAGTCCAAATTTACAGCTGTGGTTTCTTCTTTATGAACACAACAAGCAGTGTGAGTGCGAATCTATCTTCAGAGAATACAGATTGAAAACTGTGACGGATTACAGGATTATTAATGGAGCTCAGATACATTGATGCTAGTAGTCTTTTAAAATTAATAGCATGAAGGTGAACGACCAACAAACAACGGGAGCGGCCTTACCTCATCTCCATACCGGATGTTACGTGACCTCCATAGTGGAAGTTGTTCTTTTTAAATGCCCAGGGCTGAATAAAATCTTTTATTGTTCTGTTTTAACTGATGACGGTTTAAAGAAATGAACAATAGTTAAGACCACATGTAGTTTATTATTTATTTAACATGAAAAATTCATTGTTTTATATTTACTTTGTTTTAATGCCTGTAATTAGTAATACAGCAGTACTCATAAGATTAATTTCAACATAAAACAAACACTGAATAATGTACATGTGTGTACAATCATAGTCTTTGAGTCTGCTCTCAAACACAGTTTCAGGAGACAATTCCAGCTGGTAGCCATCCCCCTTCGAAACATGTTATTAACTGTGTATAAATTATAATATGATAACATCTTGACAAGAGATCAACTTGTTGCAAAAAACTTTATTGTTTTAGTAAATGTCCTAAATGCCCTAAAACAGAAAAAAATGTATAAGACTTGCAGAACAAACAAAACTGAACATTAACAGTGAAAAAAGCATCAATAAACTAAATAGAGTAAAAGACTAAAAAAAGGCCGCCGCTAGCCATCAGGATTTCAGCCTCTTTTATTTTTTCAGGCTAAGAACAACTTCCGCCACGGAGGTCACGTAACTTCCGGTATGGAGTTGAGATATGGCCGCTCCCAGTGGCCGCAGCTGGGCGCCTCTCACATTAATCATTAATCCGTTGTTTGTTGTTTTTAGTCATCTTAGTGCTACTGAGTTTGTTCAAAATATTTTATTCTGATTAAGAATGAGGTGATTGGCAACAAAAACTAAATACATTTTTAAAATCAAGGTTGATATATGAATTCCAAGATTTTTAAAACTTCTGAGTAAACACTGCTTCATTTTGTTTAATGAAAGAGTTAGATTCTCAAAAGTAACCGTTTTGTGATATATAGGTGATTTTTTTCCTTGATGTGAACTTTATTTACACAGCAGGAGACTTTAGTGGTGGAGGAAAAGCTTTTACTGCAGTTTACTTTGGCCATGTATCATTGATCTTTTAAAAACCTAAAGTGCTGTTCTTTGCTTTTAATGTTCAATGTTTTCTGTCGCTCTCATTTCCAACTCTATTACAAATTTAGCCTGGTATGTGACGCTAATTTATCCTTTCAGTGTATGATATCCTGTCATCTCCTCATTTGTCCCTGAGTGTTTCTAATCTGAGATAATCCCAGTCAAATCCTTTGATTGTGTGTTTGGACCAGATCCATCTCTAAAGAAGCAATTTAATGGGCTTTATGGCACTTGGTGTGAAGTCATTTATCTAGTGGATTGGATGTGAATGCTTGTTTTAATAAGTGCTCTTCATGAATAGTAGGAGAGGTGCCATTTAATTAGCTAGAGTGTGGACCCAACCAATAAGTACAATTATCTCAGAGGTTTCTGTATTTTTATTTGAAGCTGAGTGCTTTATATAACAAAACTTGAAGACTTGGTGATATTTTGTATTAAAGATTTAAAGTAAGGTTTTCTAAAAAAGGCCACAAATTATCCAAAAAAAGTATAAATTTTTTTTAATAATTATGTATAAAATTTATTTTTAGTTTAGTTTAATGCATCGTTGGGTCAAACATTCTGATCCAGCAAATTGGGAAGTTGGCGCTAAAAAGAAAGACCAAGCAGCTTGGAGGTTCGTAAAGCCTTCATTGACATCCAGCCTATGAGTTCAGTTGTTTTTTTACAGTCTGCTCTGGATATGCTTTCATGTATGAAAACAGATGTTTATGCCTCAATCATTTAGCCTTTAATCCCCTTCACCTCAGACTGGAACAAACATGGTGGAGTATCTGAATTGGGCCACAACAGTGAACCCACGTGTCCTTATGCTTGGAGAAGCCCATCAATGTT
Organism: Pachypanchax playfairii; assembly: GCA_006937955.1. NCBI lineage: Eukaryota > Metazoa > Chordata > Actinopteri > Cyprinodontiformes > Aplocheilidae > Pachypanchax > Pachypanchax playfairii. Next base: position 601,759 of record SSNP01000112.1, on the reverse strand, counting down.
CTCAAGCTTTTGTGGTTGTCAATACGACCTCTAAAGAATACCCATCACTTTTGGGTACAATTGACAGGTGTTTTAACCCTCTCCAGGGAGACTTTGCAGATTAACAACAGTTACTATTAATTTGAGCTGAGAGGGTTAAAACATTTTCTGTGTTTGATGTCAACTAACCAAAAACATGTGCACAGATGTGGGAGTTTATTCATACAGTCATCTTTGAAATCTCAGGACATGAATCAAATGCTGTGAAACTAATGAGGGCTCAGTTGGGTAAGATGTAAGGTCAAAGTTTTGCTGACTAAAGCACAAAGGTTAGTGTTTTTAGAAGATGTTGATGGACGTTTACTTTGGTACAGTTCTTGCATTGGCATATATGCATGTATACATAAATATATATATATATATATATATATATATATATATATACACACAGTGGGGCAAAAAAGTATTTAGTCAGCCACCAATTGTGTAAGTTCTCCCACTTAAAAAGATCAGAGAGGCCTGTAATTTTCATCATAGGTATACCTCAACTATGAGAGACAAAATGAGGAAAAAAAAATCCAGAAAATCACATTGTCTGATTTTTAAAGAATTTATTTGCAAATTATGGTGGAAAATAAGTATTTGGTCAATAACAAAAGTTAATCTCAATACTTTGTTATATAGCCTTTGTTGGCAATGACAGAGGTCAAACGTTTTCTGTAAGTCTTCACAAGGTTTTCACACACTGTTGCTGGTATTTTGGCCCATTCCTCCATGCAGATCTCCTCTAGAGCAGTGATGTTTTGGGGCTGACGCTGGGCAACACGGACTTTCAACTCCCTCCAGAGATTTTCTATGGGGTTGAGATCTGGAGACTGGCTAGGCCACTCCAGGACCTTGAAATGCTTCTTACGAAGCCACTCCTTCGTTGCCCGGGCGGTGTGTTTGGGATCATTGTCATGCTGAAAGACCCAGCCACGTCTCATTTTCAATGCCCTTGCTGATGGAAGGAGGTTTTCACTCAAAATCTTACGATACATGGCCCCATTCATTCTTTCCTTTACACGGATCAGTCGTCCTGGTCCCCTTGCAGAAAAACAGCCCCAAAGCATGATGTTTCCACCCCCATGCTTTACAGTAGGTATGGTGTTCTTTGGATCCAACTCAGCATTCTTTCCCCTCCAAACACGACAAGTTGAGTTTCTACCAAAAAGTTCTATTTTGGTTTCATCTGACCATATGATGTTCTCCCAATCCTCTTCTGGATCATCCAAATGCTCTCTAGCAAACCGCAGACGGGCCTGGACGTGTCCTGGCTTCAGCAGGGGGACACGTCTGGCACTGCAGGATTTGAGTCCCTGGCGGCGTAGTGTGTTACTGATGGTAGCCTTTGTTACTTTGGTCCCAGCTCTCTGCAGGTCATTCACTAGGTCCCTCCGTGTGGTTCTGGGATTTTTGCTCACCGTTCTTGTGATCATTTTGACCCCACGGGGTGAGATCTTGCGTGGAGCCCCAGATCGAGGGAGATTATCAGTGGTCTTGTATGTCTTCCATTTTCTAATAATTGCTCCCACAGTTGATTTCTTCACACCAAGCTGCTTACCTATTGCAGATTCAGTCTTCCCAGCCTGGTGAAGGTCTACAATTTTGTTTCTGGTGTCCTTTGACAGCTCTTTGGTCTTGGCCATAGTGGAGTTTGGAGCGTGACTGTTTGAGGTTGTGGACAGGTGTCTTTTATACTGATAACGAGTTCACACAGGTGCCATTAATACAGGTAACGAGTGGAGGACCGAGGAGCCTCTTAAAGAAGTTACAGGTCTGTGAAAGCCAGAAATCTTACTTGTTTGTAGGTGACCAAATACTTATTTTCCACCATAATTTGCAAATAAATTCTTTAAAAATCAGACAATGTGATTTTCTGGATTTTTTTNTCCATGAACTGTTACACCCCTAATATATATATATATATATATACAGTGGGGCAAAAAAGTATTTAGTCAGCCACCAATTGTGTAAGTTCTCCCACTTAAAAAGATCAGAGAGGCCTGTAATTTTCATCATAGGTATACCTCAACTATGAGAGACAAAATGAGGAAAAAAAAATCCAGAAAATCACATTGTCTGATTTTTAAAGAATTTATTTGCAAATTATGGTGGAAAATAAGTATTTGGTCAATAACAAAAGTTAATCTCAATACTTTGTTATATAGCCTTTGTTGGCAATGACAGAGGTCAAACGTTTTCTGTAAGTCTTCACAAGGTTTTCACACACTGTTGCTGGTATTTTGGCCCATTCCTCCATGCAGATCTCCTCTAGAGCAGTGATGTTTTGGGGCTGACGCTGGGCAACACGGACTTTCAACTCCCTCCAGAGATTATCTATGGGGTTGAGATCTGGAGACTGGCTAGACCACTCCAGGACCTTGAAATGCTTCTAACGAAGCCACTCCTTAGTTGCCCGGGCGGTGTGTTTGGGATCATTGTCATGCTGAAAGACCCAGCCACGTCTCATTTTCAATGCCCTTGCTGATGGAAGGAGGTTTTCACTCAAAATCTTACGATACATGGCCCCATTCATTCTTTCCTTTACACGGATCAGTCGTCCTGGTCCCCTTGCAGAAAAACAGCCCCAAAGCATGATGTTTCCACCCCCATGCTTTACAGTAGGTATGGTGTTCTTTGGATCCAACTCAGCATTCTTTCCCCTCCAAACACGACAAGTTGAGTTTCTACCAAAAAGTTCTATTTTGGTTTCATCTGACCATATGATGTTCTCCCAATCCTCTTCTGGATCATCCAAATGCTCTCTAGCAAACCGCAGACGGGCCTGGACGTGTCCTGGCTTCAGCAGGGGGACACGTCTGGCACTGCAGGATTTGAGTCCCTGGCGGCGTAGTGTGTTACTGATGGTAGCCTTTGTTACTTTGGTCCCAGCTCTCTGCAGGTCATTCACTAGGTCCCTCCGTGTGGTTCTGGGATTTTTGCTCACCGTTCTTGTGATCATTTTGACCCCACGGGGTGAGATCTTGCGTGGAGCCCCAGATCGAGGGAGATTATCAGTGGTCTTGTATGTCTTCCATTTTCTAATAATTGCTCCCACAGTTGATTTCTTCACACCAAGCTGCTTACCTATTGCAGATTCAGTCTTCCCAGCCTGGTGAAGGTCTACAATTTTGTTTCTGGTGTCCTTTGACAGCTCTTTGGTCTTGGCCATAGTGGAGTTTGGAGCGTGACTGTTTGAGGTTGTGGACAGGTGTCTTTTATACTGATAACGAGTTCACACAGGTGCCATTAATACAGGTAACGAGTGGAGGACCGAGGAGCCTCTTAAATAAGTTACAGGTCTGTGAAAGCTAGAAATCTTACTTGTTTGTAGGTGACCAAATACTTATTTTCCACCATAATTTGCAAATAAATTCTTTAAAAATCAGACAATGTGATTTTCTGGATTTTTTTTCCTCATTTTGTCTCTCATAGTTGAGGTATACCTATGATGAAAATTACAGGCCTCTCTGATCTTTTTAAGTGGGAGAACTTACACAATTGGTGGCTGACTAAATACTTTTTTGCCCCACTGTATATATATATATATATATATTAGGGGTGTAACAGTTCATGGAGATACATTGAACCGTTTCGGTTCGGTCCACTTGCGAACCGTTTCGGTTTATTTTTTAATTAAAATGTACATATATTTTGCATGACTTAAGCGCAGCAGAAAGAATGTTTCTAGGTGAGTTTCCGCACGGACGCTGTATTGAGTGACACACAGTGGCTGCAGAGTCAAGTTGCATGAGTGCGTTCAGGTAAATGGCATCATGGCAGCAACAAATGAGAAGCCTGAATTGGAAGACCCTCCCAACTCCCTACGATCTCATATTTGGGAACACTTTGGCTTGCCTGTTAAATTGATGACGGCAAAAGCCAAATGGATAAATCCAAAGTTGTATGCCGACATTGTCCCATGGAGATCGGGTATGCAGCAGGCAACACATCCAACATGCTAGCACACTTAAAACGGCACCACCCGAATGTGAATATCACTTCTACTAAGAAGAAAAGCAGCCTTGTGCAACTACCACAAACATCAGCATTTCAACAACCAGGGGCGGCTGGCCCATAGTGGGCATCGCCCTCCTTGAGTCACAGGAAAAAAATAAAATAAAATTTTATTTTGCCGCTCCTAGTCTGCCTATTACTGTCCAATCAACAGCCTGAATGTCACTTTCCAACCTAAAACCCCGCCCCCATGGTGAGATCGCAGTCAGATTGGAAACTGCCCAAGGCGCTCTCATAGAGTAATAATGTGACAATTTGTGCCTGATTATGCCATCAAGGAACAGGGAAACCAAATCAAACAATGCAAAGTAATGCTGTAAACTTAGATCTGATTTTTAAAAAATAATTTTATCCACTGAAGTGGTTGTCTTTGTCATCATTGAACAGTTGCTCCCCTAGAAATATTTGTCAGGAGCCGCCACTGTAAACAGCCCCTGTCATGTTACGGTACTTAAATGAACTGCGGACCATTGTCTTGCACTCTGTCGTCTTCTGAGGCTACGTGTTTTTCCAAATCTGGGGGGGCGTGGCTTAGGAATTCTGCTCGACGGGAGAGGCTGAGAGTTCTGTGACTTTGTTGACAGTCTAAGCTAGGCAATTTGGAATCAGGGATATCAGCTTTAATCAAACCGAGCCCTTCAAAACACTGAACCGAACCGAATACGAGTTTAGCGTACCGTTACACCACTTTTTGGGAGTCAAAAAAGGACATGTAAGAAGTGGAGAGAACTGGAGTCACATGTCACACTCAAAAGGCTGAAAACTCAACAAAGAGAAGAAAATGGGGAGTGAGTGCAAACCACTGTTTTCTGGAAATCCGAAGACGTCTGTTCATTGGTAGCAGCCCCGGCGTCAGGGGGTCAAATAGGGGGGCATTGCCCCCTCACCTGTACCTCCTAGCCCCCTCATTCATAGGACTTATGATTGTGTCCTCATCACCAACTGTTGCTTTTCTTAGTGGAAATTATGTGTTATGAATTTTTCTCCTGAATGGAGTCGCAAGAGCTTGATTTACTGTGATTGGCTTAAGACAAATAATCAAAGGCAGACACTTGCTGGCGTGTCCTCCAATCAGCTTAAAATATTATACCAGATGTCCCTCCCTTTTATAGACGGTTACAAATGGAGCGGTTCCAGATGTATGTGTGTCCCCGAATCGAGAAGAGGTGGGGCTACACATAGATCTGGCAGATCCAGGTTAACCACTAAGATCCTTCAACACAAAATGATGTTGGAAATTAGTCAGATATTAAATGTAATATTTATCATTATTAATTTGGATAGCATTTACAGGTGAATGGCTTGTCTGACCAGATTACTGTCATATTAAAACAGCTCAGCTCAGAATTTTAAAATGTTTATGAGAATCAGATGTGACTTTAGGGTCCGTTGGGGCCCAAAGCAAAAATTCCTTGGGGCTCCCCCTTTAACCAGTATTTGTTATAATTTTAATAAACAATCAATAGTTGCATAGCTCCTCTTCATATTTGATCAGTGTTTTCCTGGTTGTCATTTGATTTGATAACTAATAAATTATAGTTTATCAAAACTAAGTTCTTGTTCACCATCTAGTTGGGCTTGAGGGCCCCACGCAGCCATCTGCCTTCCCTGTTGACAACAAACAACATCTCTGTTTTATAAATCTTTGTACCATCATCATTTTGGCATAAGTTGACTATTTTAAAAATATTATGAAATAGAAGCTGCATTGAAGTGCTACAATTGCTGCAGCTATTTGCACATAACAATAAAACAATATGAAATAAAACAATGTAAAAAAAGAAACAGCGGACCTCACACTAACTAGCAATTAGCTATTGAAATTTACAAGAGTCTCTGTTTCTCCCAACAGAGATAATTCAAAGAGTTTTATTATGAGTTATGAAATTAAATGTTACTCGTTTTTCAGAACCCCACTATGATGTTCTTAACTGTCACGTTGACAAAGCAGTTAATTTATTTTGTTTTTCCTATTCGTGGTTTGACATTAACCCTTCAAAGTCCACATCATGAAAAAACTATGAAAGTCCTTATCTTTGCATTTTTATTATTTATTTGGGACAATGTTGGTTAAAATGAAATGTATTAAAATAATAATACAAAAAATATTTTAATATAATAATAATGTCAGGTAATGATGTTTAAACTTTTATGTAAACGTCTCCATTTGTTTTTAGATTTAGTTTATTTTGTTTTCAGTTAACCTTTAAAGGGCACTGAATGAAATACTTGGAAATTTTAAGTGGTCCAATATTGTTATTTGCCCTATAAAGGGTTAAGGTCAAACCACAACAATGAGATAAATGTGGATGTTGGCATTAGGCTATACGTCTGTGGAAAGAACAAAGAAAAACATTTAACAGAACAGCCATCCATTTCATATAACCATCCCAGCAAGAGGAGAGGGGGTGTGGCATGGGGGAAGGGGGGGGGGGGTCAAATTAGATAATATTTGCCAAATAAATATATAAATCATATCCAGCTGATGTTTCTCATTGCTCTGTTGCCATTTGAGACTCAATAACTTCAAGTAGCATGACATTCATTTCTCCCCACTGCTGAAAAACTTTTGTAAATTTGTTTTGATGTCATGAAATACATTTCAAAAATATTTAATGGTTAACAAGACATCACTTGCTTTATAGTCCCAAACGAAACACGACTTATTTGGAAGCTTACACTTGTATTTATGGTCCCAGCCAGAGGTGTCAAAAGTAGGAGTCAAAAGTAAAAATCCAGTCCAGCAGCTGTTCCAACCATCACTAAACCAGCTGAATTCAATTAGCACAGCTCCTTTACCAGGTAGATGAGCTAGTTAGTGAAAACACCTGTTCTAGATATACAGGAGATCCAAAAACATGGCAGGATTTTTACTTTCGACTCCTACTTTTGACACCTCTGGTCCCAGCTATTGATGCAAGTCAAAGATCCAGCACCAAATTTCATAAAGAACACAGACAACCTTCATTACTAGGAACTTATGTATTTACCAGCCACCCATGTAGAAGAAAAAACTCTTTCTATTGGAATGAAAAATGACAGTATTATTCTTATTAGGGGTCAGCCATAATGAATGTGGGCTTATTCACAATGCATTTCCATTTCCACCATTCATATGGAGAAATCCATTATTCTTCACCTCTATACTAGACTTTTTTAAGATTTATTTCTTATTCTTCTCCAGATGGTAATGTGGCACAAATGGAAAGATGCATCTATAAAGATCTTGAGTAAAAACGTCTGACTCGATACCAGGAAGTGTGGAATTTCTTTTACTGGTGACCAGCATCGCCATGGCAATGCAGCTTGCCAAAAATCCACACCCAAAATGCCCCATAGAAAAACTACCAAATGTTATTACATGTATGCAACATCAAACTGACCGGGTCAGTCCCCAAATGTGCACTGTCACGGTTATGGGATGTTTTGAAGTACCATGTTAATGGAATTCCCCTGAAAACATCCCTAATTGAAAATAAGTGTAAAATGCCCCAAAATCAGGTCTAAACTTGTTTTCCAGAGGTTAGCGTGTCAACACACTTTCACCTACAGATGCCATTCCAGTTTTCATCTGGTTCCCAAATATTTTTATATAAAAGGTTAAAAGATCCTTTCTATAACGTCTACACAGCAACGCCCTTCTCCATCAAATGCACCCAGTAAGCGCACATGGGAGACCATGAACCCTGTGGCTGCATGTGATACAGCAAACCAATTACTTTCATCACAGGAAGTATAATGTCATATGTGCATGTAATTCTGGGTTCTATACCAATGGAATCCCTGAAAAATCATGTCCCATTAAAAAAAGCTGTCAAACGATTTACACACTCTAACCTACATATTTATTTTCAACTTTAATCTTGTCAAAAGACTTTGGCCTATAACATAGGAAACTTATATACAGTGGGGCAAAAAAGTATTTAGTCAGCCACCAATTGTGTAAGTTCTCCCACTTAAAAAGATCAGAGAGGCCTGTAATTTTCATCATAGGTATACCTCAACTATGAGAGACAAAATGAGGAAAAAAATCCAGAAAATCACATTGTCTGATTTTTAAAGAATTTATTTGCAAATTATGGTGGAAAATAAGTATTTGGTCAATAACAAAAGTTAATCTCAATACTTTGTTATATAGCCTTTGTTGGCAATGACAGAGGTCAAACGTTTTCTGTAAGTCTTCACAAGGTTTTCACACACTGTTGCTGGTATTTTGGCCCATTCCTCCATGCAGATCTCCTCTAGAGCAGTGATGTTTTGGGGCTGACGCTGGGCAACACGGACTTTCAACTCCCTCCAGAGATTTTCTATGGGGTTGGGATCTGGAGACTGGCTAGGCCACTCCAGGACCTTGAAATGCTTCTTACGAAGCCACTCCTTCGTTGCCCGGGCGGTGTGTTTGGGATCATTGTCATGCTGAAAGACCCAGCCACGTCTCATTTTCAATGCCCTTGCTGATGGAAGGAGGTTTTCACTCAAAATCTTACGATACATGGCCCCATTCATTCTTTCCTTTACACGGATCAGTCGTCCTGGTCCCCTTGCAGAAAAACAGCCCCAAAGCATGATGTTTCCACCCCCATGCTTTACAGTAGGTATGGTGTTCTTTGGATCCAACTCAGCATTCTTTCCCCTCCAAACACGACAAGTTGAGTTTCTACCAAAAAGTTCTATTTTGGTTTCATCTGACCATATGATGTTCTCCCAATCCTCTTCTGGATCATCCAAATGCTCTCTAGCAAACCGCAGACGGGCCTGGACGTGTCCTGGCTTCAGCAGGGGGACACGTCTGGCACTGCAGGATTTGAGTCCCTGGCGGCGTAGTGTGTTACTGATGGTAGCCTTTGTTACTTTGGTCCCAGCTCTCTGCAGGTCATTCACTAGGTCCCTCCGTGTGGTTCTGGGATTTTTGCTCACCGTTCTTGTGATCATTTTGACCCCACGGGGTGAGATCTTGCGTGGAGCCCCAGATCGAGGGAGATTATCAGTGGTCTTGTATGTCTTCCATTTTCTAATAATTGCTCCCACAGTTGATTTCTTCACACCAAGCTGCTTACCTATTGCAGATTCAGTCTTCCCAGCCTGGTGAAGGTCTACAATTTTGTTTCTGGTGTCCTTTGACAGCTCTTTGGTCTTGGCCATAGTGGAGTTTGGAGCGTGACTGTTTGAGGTTGTGGACAGGTGTCTTTTATACTGATAACGAGTTCACACAGGTGCCATTAATACAGGTAACGAGTGGAGGACCGAGGAGCCTCTTAAAGAAGTTACAGGTCTGTGAAAGCCAGAAATCTTACTTGTTTGTAGGTGACCAAATACTTATTTTCCACCATAATTTGCAAATAAATTCTTTAAAAATCAGACAATGTGATTTTCTGGATTTTTTTCCTCATTTTGTCTCTCATAGTTGAGGTATACCTATGATGAAAATTACAGGCCTCTCTGATCTTTTTAAGTGGGAGAACTTACACAATTGGTGGCTGACTAAATACTTTTTTGCCCCACTGTATAATGTCTTAGTAATATAATTTACTATTAAATGCAATAGGTTAGCTCACAGGACAGACAGTTGGACCTGTGGTCACGTGTGATACTTCAAATCAACTGGCCCTCTCAGCAGAAGTGTACTATGTACATTAAATTTGGGGTTATTGTGGCAACAGAATGCATTAACAACCACACTTACATTGTAATCCTTTGTACCAAAATCTCTGAAATCATCACAACCCCCATTACACTCCCATATTCATTTGACTCTTTCATCACATTTGCAGCAGCTGTCAGCTGTCACACACACGCTGTGACAGGAGGATGCTGCTTTCTGATTGGCTGAGACTTTCCCACTTCAAAGTTTCTCCAGGATTTTTTCTTGTTATTATTATTATTATTATTATTATTATTATAGGGCTACATTGCCACATGTGTTTTCTGCTTTTTTCAATTTGCTGAGCTGAAACAGAAAAGTTCAGCTTTTTTCTTTGATTTCCAACCTGAGAATATCTGGTGGGCCTGTGCTTCGAAATTGTGATGCCCTTGGTGTCAGCTTACAAGTTACCCCCACTCTCCACCCAACCGCCCAACCCCACCCCTTTCCATGGTAGCCAGATGGCTGTTACACAGGCGGTTCCTCAACCAGACCATGCTGATTCCCCATCATTCTTTTGTTAATGAGGTCGTTAGCAATGCAGTGGACAATTAAATTACCCAAATCTGTTATTTTCCTCACTTGTGTTCATGTAGGACTCTATGCACTGTTTCAATTGTATCAACTTAGCCAAGACTACAAGGGGTGACCTCATTTATAAGTCAGGCCTTTAGAGCCCACGGCAGCTTTTATGATTGCTGTATGTGTAATACAGAGTTAGAATGAATTTTTTAAAAGAGCATTAACAAACACTTGCATTGAAAAGCTTTTACAGTGTAGCAAGCAGAGACTTTTGACACAATTAGTGGTTGTACAGTGAAAACCCTGTGTGGAAACAGTGCAGCCCAGAGTTTCTGCTGCACAGTGGAAGTTTGTTAGCTGTTAAATCGTGTGACTTCAGCCTGTTAGTCGAGCACCCCCCCTTTCATGCTGAACACTGACACCACTGACAGTTAATTATGGGAGTCACAGATCATGCAGACGTGTCAGCTCAGCCACGATTGACATGCCACGTGTTTACATCTCTGTTGTAATGTTGTATCCCAGTTACTTTCTCAGCATCAGTGCTGTTATTTAGTTGCACAAGTGCCTCAGGGCTTGCCATAATGATCGTAAAAGCAGCACAGATTCAGGGGAGTGAAACGCTAAAAAGGACTTGTGGGTATAATTGGAGAAGCTGCCATCACAGTAACTTTGGGGATATTTTAGCTCAGGCTGTTGAAACTACAGACTCTTTAATAGATAGACTGTCATTCTCTATAGGTATGTCTCTACATGACACTGTTATTTTCTGCAAATTCTTCAGCACACACAAATTTATTTTGACAATGACTCAAAACCATCTGAACCTAATGTACCACCGAATGGGAACCCAGAAAAGAGGCTAACATATGATTTTTGACACAGTGGTTTTTGGAAGTACTTCATTGGAAGTTAGAGGCCAAGAAGTAGTCCGATGCCACACATTCATCTCAAAGTGTTCAAGACTAAACAACCAAAGACTTTCCATGGTTTCTCTTTCATACAGAATGTTTCAGACACTCTTAAGCTTGTAAAGATATATGCCAAGTCAGTAATAAAATCTGCTTACACAGACTGTGTTAGGTTACATTAAAATTCCTGCCTTTGATTAAAACATTTTTCTTCTGAAGATGAATTTTTACCTAAAGCGATGCGAGCTCAAGTAAAAGCCCAGAAGAGACAGAAGCATCTGAGGTAGCAGTTCATTCCTTCACTCCAGCGAGAGCACAGATGACAGAAAACTGCCGTCTCCCAATGTTTTTATGGGATGAAACCAGCAAATCTGGCTTCTAGCTAAACTGCCCAAAATTTAACTTCAAAGTTTCTCCTTCAGAATCTTCACAAGAGAAGATATTGCCAAGGTTTGTTGTTAAATCAAAGGTTCTGGTAGCTCAATAAAGAAATAAACAGTGGATGAATCTTGTGGCTAACCATCACTAGTCCTGCCCGTCACATCCCACGCTTGATTTAACTTTTATATTCACCTTTCTAAATGTTATGATCATATTTTAAAAGACATTTAAGTTCACTGCAGATCTCAAGGCTGCCAATAATGTAACAATTAAAGCAGAAAACACCTATTTATTAATCTTGTTTCTTTGCATTTCTGGATGACTGAAAGAGCCAAAACTGAAACCATATAATTGTGTAAATAGCACAAAAAAATATATAAAAATGTTCAAAAGATACATTAACTACAGAATAGTTTTATTTCTGGATCTCTTACATTATGTTATTTATGCATGTCAGTGAGTCATTTCCTGTACCTGCTTGTTCCTGTTCAGTTTCGTGGGGAACCGGGGATCTAACTCCAGGGGTCATTAGAGACGGCGCTACACCTGGACAGGTCACCAGTCCATCACTGAGTGTTTATGCATGTTCAAAGGTTATTTTCTTTAAAAAAATAACTCATGTTTTTTATTAAGGGATTTTTTTTAATGATTTATAATTTATAGTTGTTTGTTTAATTTGCTTATTTATAATCTATTTACTTTAGTTACTCATCTATTCCTATTTGTACATGTTTGTACATTTATGTTTCATTTTGCAAAAGAATAATGTTGTTTTGTATGTTTTTCAGAAGAAACATAAAAAACAGAAAAATGTAAACATCAGTTAGGCTAAAAGAATGAAGGAACAATCAGGATTATTCAAGCAGAACATACACGTTTCCCCCAACAGCCAGAACACACAGTACAACGAAATAAAGAGAAGGAAACATGTTAATCAGAAGGAACATGACGTGTTTAAGTTCTGTACAGTTTAAAGAGAAACGAGACGTACACGTGATGTTCAAGCTAAACGTAACATTTAATTAAAGCAATTTAGAATATTTTGTATGTTGTTTGTTTGGACTTTGTCTAGACCAGGCATCTCCAACCCTGGTCCTCAAGAGCTACTGTCCAGAAGGTTTTAGATGTGTCCCTGCTCCAACACAGCTGAATCAAATGAATGACTCATTAGCAGACCTTTGCTAAACTTGATGGCTTGCTGAAGAGGTAATTCAGTGAACTGATTCAGCGTTGTTGGAGCAGGGACACATCTAAAACCTTCTGGACAGTAGCTCTCGAGGATCAGGGTTGGAGATGCCTGGTCTAGACTGATTAAATAACTCCTGACAGACGTATGACAAATGTTTAATTTGAAAACTGAAAAATAATAAATAAACATATTGGGAAAAAGTGACAAGTGGATATATTTTGTCTGAACTGCTGGAGAAGTTTGGGTTTGGTCTTGAAGGTTCTCTATTGACTTACTTCATCTCTCTCACTCATTCACAGATTTTTGATGTGGGATTGTACACTACATGTATCACATAAGTTTGAGTCACGTTTGGCTGAAAGTAGTGACGTTTTCAGATCTTAATTTTTTTCCACAGTTTCAAATAAGAATGTAGTTTAAGTTTAAGCATCCTTGTTTCTGATTGCTACATAAAATGATGGCATTTATAAGTTACTGTAGAAATAGTTATGTAGGTATTTTATGTGTCAGCAGGATGTGAAGTTGCCTTCAGGTTTGTGTGTACAGGCTACGTTTTCTCTATGGAAGAACCTGTGACCTGATTTCATGTCTGTCCCCCTAAAGGCATTTTTTAAGTACCAGCTCCTCTCCACCACATCTGATGGTGTTTCTGTTGTAAGTTCTACCTGCTTTCTCAGAAATAAAGAGTGATGAGGATGAAATGAAATGAAAGGTAGTTTTAGCTGCATTGTGCATAAAAGAAAACTATTGTAGACTACATTATATTGCAGGACTGTCTTTTCAAAAACTAAAGCTTAGTGTTGAAAATGATGCAATTTATTTTACTACTTAAAAGCTCTACAGTACATATTTTTTATTACAGCAGTTTTTTGTCTATTGCATAAATTATTTATATTCTAAGGTTTCACTTATAAATAATAATAAACAATATCTGGTAATTAAAATGTGTTAAATTTGGTCAATACACACATAATATTACACGTGTTATAAAAAAAACTGCAGAAGCAGTGTATGAAAACAAGATACTTACATGATAGAAAAATGCAACAAGTTCAATTTGTATCAAAGACAGGTTCAGATTTAAGCTGCGCCAGTTGTAAGTCAAAGAAACAAAGTTAATGACATCATTATCAGAAAACACAAAGATGTAGAATAAATACAGCAGAGTGAAGAAATGTGGTCAATATGTCCTGCAGCAGTTTGAGACTAGAGCAGCATAACTAAAGGGATGGATCAGGATAATCTGGACTTATCCTAACTATAAGACTGATCAGAAAAGTAACTTCTAAGTTGAATTTTTAAGGCTGACTGTCTTAACCTTGTGCTGTAAGACGGATTCTCACGAGATTTGGAGTTTTCCAAACCCACGAAAATCCCTCTTGTACTGCTTCAGATAAAACCCGTTTATCTTGGTCAAATAAAAATATTCGAACCAATCATTGTGCTTTGGGGCGGGTGTTCAGGTATGATTGGCAGCAAGTACCCAGGCAGACAAAGAAAAACAAACATGGCTGCTGGTGGATGTACGCATAAAAGCAAATATTTAATCTGTTTTAGGACTAGAGACGATTTCTTTATTAAAAAATGATCAAAGGTAAGAACTTTATGCTTTTCCTGATGGTAACGATGTGTTTTGCTTTTCTTAGTGATAACGATGTGTGTGTTTTTCTCCCAACTAGATTAGCAAGAGCTTGATATACTTTGATTGGCTAAAGACAAATCATGGTAGGTGGGCACTTCCTGGTTCGTCCTCCAATCAACACAAAATATGAACCCAGATGTCCCTCCTTTTTATAGGTGGTTTCGAATGGAGCGGTTCCAGATGTATGTGTTTCCCCGACTCGACAACAGGTAAGGGCTACACAGAGATGTATCAGAGCCAGGTTAAGACTGTCTGCCTCATGGAAAGAAACCAGGTGATGAACTCAAACTCCTGATTGAAACTCCTCAAACAGATTATTATTGTGTAAATGCTCAAACAATTGTGTTGCAAGAGGTGGAGGAAATGGGATCAAATTATAATTAACTGGAATCTCCTGGATCAAGATAAGTGATGATGTTTCATATGAGTTAATAGTTTGTGGTCCAGAGGGCTCGTAGGGAAACCTACAAGAGTAATCATACCGCCAGGTTTGCACATCAAGCAAAACCTTGAGTACTGGCCCAGACAATCAACCACAGTAACTAAAACATCTGGTGCTGGAGGAGGGGAAGTGCAAGGTACTTTATAAGTACTCCTGCAATGAAGTGTGTATGAGCTGATGGGACCCATTAGCTGTTGCAGCAGACACTTCAAGTGGGCGGAGCAGTTGAAGCCAGCCAGGACTCACCTGGAGGAGAGAAAACATACTGTATGAAAAAAGAACAGAAACCGAAAAGAATGAAAAACAAAGTTACATTTGAAAAAAGGGAAAAAATGACAAAAGGTTTATTTATTCAAGTTTATTTATTTGTAAAGCTCCAGTTCATGACAAAATCATTTCAAGGCACTTCACAGAAAAATCAACCAATTAATAATAAAACATTTTCTATCTAAGGAACCAGCCGATTGGGCTGAATTGTTATTTCAGCTCAATCCTCCATCCTGAGCAGCACGACTGGCGACAGTGGAAAGGAACGACTCCCTTTTAACAGGAAGAAACCTCTAGCAGAACCAGAACCAGAATGGATGGCCAGGATGGCCGACTGGGGTCTGAGCTGACAGGAAAGAGACACACCGATGGATTTTGGCCAGTCGTCATGTCTATAGAAAGATAAACAGAGAAACAGTTAATGGCAGCAGTAACAATCAAAGCAATAACAATTTGATGGTTCTAGTGGGAATATTTCATTGTTTGTTTATGTGAGATACACCCTCCTCAGAGGCAGCCAGAGTAAAAAAAGACAGCAGAGTGAAGACGTGGACAATATGTCCTCCGGCAGTCTAAACCTATAGCAGCATAACTAAAGGGATGGATCAGGAGAACCCAAGCTAACTCTGACTATAGGATTGTGTAAAAAGGAAAGTTTTAAGTCTATTCTTAAAACTACACAAGGTGTCTGCCTCACGGATAGAAAGTGGAAGCTGGTTCCACAGGAGAGGAGCCTGATAATTAAAAGCTCTTCCTCCTGTTCTACTTTTAGAACCTCTAGGAACTACAAGCAGACCTGCAGTCTGAGAGCGAAGTGCTCTGTTAGGAGCATATGGAACAAGAAGATCTTTAATATAAGCTGGAGCTTGGTCGTTCAAGGCCTTATACGTCAAAAATAAAACCTTAAACTTTATTCTAGACCTTACAGGGAGCCAATGAAGTGATGCTAAAACAGGAGAAATATGATCTCTCCTTCTAACTCTCATCAGAACTCTGGCAGCAGTATTTTGGATCAGCTGGAGGTCTTTAACAGCACTATTAGAACCCCCTGATAATAATGAATTACAATAATCAAGTCTAGAAGTAATAAATACATGAACTAAAGTTTGTAATGTAATGTTAAAGGGAGTTTTCTTTTATGGCCAATTGAAATTGATCTTAACACAAATTGAGGTTTAACTTTTGATTCAGTGTCAATCATCTATAATGTCCCTCTTGTCCTTTTTGTCTGCAGAGACATCAGAGTGCTTTATATGCAGGGATGGTGGACTTTGAACCAGCAACCCACTGAGGAATTATTGTGACTGCAAGCATTTACTTGCTCATTGTGCATGTCTGTCTGTGTGGATCCAAAGGAAAGGCATTTCTATGATTTAATCTGTGATATTTTGGGTTTCAGTTTAGCTGATTTTCCTCATCAGCCAGTTGTCAAAACACGAAGGGGGGAACATCTGGGCTTGGTCGTGTTTCTATCACCGAATAAATTTGTTTGCCTCCTTAGCATTCTTTATTAAGAAGAAATCTTACTGCCTAATGAGCTACATTTCAAATAGCAGTACCAATTAGTTTTAATGAGGGCTGCTAACAATGATAACGCATCAGAGGATGAAACACTGAGAGGAGCCTTGTAACAAACCAACAGGAATCTATGCAGCTACTGCAGAAAAACTTATTAACATATGCAGTCCTTGGTGAACCGACCAATACAGCAGTTAGTGGGGTGGTGTCAATTTTCCAGACCCTCCCAAACATCTCTTTACCTTCTTATTAATTAATGAAATGTAAGTGAGAGGTGAAATCCATTTTCTTCTCTTGTTGCTGATGATGCCAATTGATTCTGATTGTAAGAACTTTTCTACAAACCAAAGCTGGAATTCATTTTCTGGAGTTTTTTAATTACTACTAGACCTGTTCCATGAGATAAAATCTCAAAAGTAGGTGAAGAGGTGTATGGATGAGAAAATGTAAATAGCTGCTGACTTAACCTTTTTGGTGACAGTTTCCAGTAGAACTAATAAACCTCTTCAGAATGCAAATTAGTTTTATATCATATCGCACAAAAAAGTTCATTTTAGAAGCTTATTAATGCTTAAACAGATTTAATGATGCAATGCTTCTTTTTACATAATGCAATCATTATAAAATCACTACCAGCTTATAATCAAAGTCACATCTAATAATAACTATCCATTCATTTGGTTTTATCTGAATGAGACATAAAATTAAATAAATTGAAATTTTACATTTCAAATTGTTTATAGCTGATTTGTATTTGACTCACGTGAGTTCGTTTCCTGATCAGTTGTGACTGTGATTAGGGATGTCCAGATCCGATCACATGATCAGAAATAGGGCCCGATTACGTAGTTTCAGACTCGATCGGAATCGGACGTTACCTCCCGATCAGGACTCGGACATATATGTATATATATTCTCATTAGCTTTTAACGCATCTATACAACTTTTCGTGTGACGTCAGTATCCGGGACAGTTTCCCTCGCAACCTGCAGCCGCCATTTTAAGAGGGGACGCGTTTCCATGACGACCGACCTCAACGTGTGTGAAAATATGCATGTTAACAGTCCTGTAGTCTACACAACAGTGGATCCGTGGATGATGTTGTGTTGAGAATGTTGCCACGTTAGCTCCACTAGCTTCGCTAGCCGTGTTAGCATGAGTTCCGGTGTTAGTAGTCCTATTAAATCCCTATGATATTATCTTAAACTTGTTCATGGAGTGGAGGTGATCACTTACTTCATGCAGGAGACAGCTCATGATTATGTGACTGTTGCAGTGTCTGCCGTTCTGATCAGCTTATTTAATTATATAATGTTTTATTTAATAACGTATTGTCCGTCCACCGGTTTGTGTGCGTTCGGACTGTTTGCATGCTCACAGTAAAGAAATACGCTCTCGTCATGTTCGTTTTTACAAACAAGTAACAACTTCATGACTCCCCACCGTGAAGAAGTCCAGGGGAAACCCAGGGATGTGCTGGAGTGGCCGCAAGGCTGTCCCAGTCCCAGGACTGATTGCTGTCCTGTCCCTGCAGCTAAATATTAAATAGGGTGAATTAAATACAAAATAAGGAATGTCCTGGATCTGTTTATTTGCTCCTTTTTATTCTTTTTTTTAATGCATTATAGATCGGATCGGGACTCGATACTCAAAATCAAATGACTCGGACTCGAGGGCAGAAACACTTGATCAGGACATCCCTGACTGTGACCCACAAAGCTCAACACAGAGATCCTGGAACTGGGTAATATAAGTAAAGTACATGTTGTCATGATGTTCACTACTACTACTACTACTACTACTACTACTACTACCATTTAGCAGACGCTTTTATCCAAAGCGACTTACATTGAGAGAACATACAAGCAAGAAATCAAAGAGAAGGAAACAATATAAGGAGGCGGACTGTTTGGAGTCCAGTTTAATTCCGACGCTGATACATCAAGTGTATCAATTTTTTTATTTTTTTTTTATTTATTTTTTTTGTAGAGATAAATTCCCAAATCGATATCATAAATCATAAATTAATCCTACATTAAGACTGAAAGTGTTCTTTAAAGAGGTGAGTCTTAAGTCTGCTCTTAAAAGTAGCTGCCAACTCTGAGGATCGGACCGAGTTTGGTAGGTCATTCCACTATCGGGGGACAACAGAGGAGAAGAGTTTGGAACATGATCTCATGCCACGTTGTGGTGGAAGCGCTAGGCGTCTTTCAGCGGCTGAGCGTAGCTGACGCGTGGGAATGTAGGTTTGGATGAAGGAGTGAAGGTAAGTAGGAGCTGTGTGTGTTAGAGTCTGGTAAGCCAGAAGCAGAGCTTTGTATTTGATGCATATTTGATTTCACTGCACTATACAACAACAAATAGTTCAAAATACTTTCCAAACACACCCACTCCAAAAAAGTCTGAACTTCTCCTTTAGTTTTAAACATTTTCCACAAGTAACGTAGCAGATAAACTAAATACTTTGTAAAGGAATTAGTCTTGCAATCTAAATAATAAGACATGACTAAACACTGTTATCATGGTGGCTCTGCCCATCATTTTCTTTGTGTCTGATGAGAATAAAACATTTATGTTGCAATATGAATCTGTTTTTATTAGTTAAGAGTAAAAGTTGTGTCCAGTGGTGCTGCATCCCTTCCTGCAGGCTTTGGCTCTCTGGACACTCCACAAGTGGCAGACAACATGCTACAGCAGACCTTTCATCTGCACCACCCAGCTGTCAGAGTGAAGAGCCACTTCCATTAAGTGTGTGTCTTCCCACTATACAATTACATTCAGACACACGGGCTCACAAAGTGGGCACACTCACACCCACAGAGTCCCACTCTCAGCTGAGAGCGTGCGCTCACGCTACCAGATGACTTCAGTTAACGTGTGAGTGTTTGTGTGTGTGCGTGTACGTGTGTGCAGAGAGAATCCGACAGACAGAGAGCCTGCGACCTTTTGAGTGCTCAGGGTAGGAGGCCCTTTCCTTTTTATGAAACAGAAATCAGCAATTGACCTGTCACTTTTGCTCTGATAGCCATCTCCGGAAAACAGGTCATGCACATATGTCCAAAGTGCCTCTTAACCACATTTTATGAAACCAGAAAATGTAATTCAATAATGATTTGACTTGCTAGAGAAAGAGCCAGCCATCTGGGAGCAGTAGCATGCACTGTTACCACTCATAAAATCAGCGTGTGCAGACATGAGGGCAAATTCTACACTCTTATTTAATTTCAGCTACAAGAAAGTCACTGAAATTTTGGCTCTTACGAGTTCACACACAACAAAACAAACACGGTATCCGTTTGAGCTGCTGATGCAGACTTCAGCAGGTTTGGAGCTGAGGACTCTGAGTGATTATGGTCAGCTCTGAGGCGAACCATCTTTTTTTAGATTGCCTCATTTGCCCCCCCCACCCCCACCATGCTTTTTTCTCATACATGTTCCCAAAGACAAATAGCACAGCACAAAACTAATTAGTAACCAGGAACTAGTTAGGAGATGCCCTTTGAGAAGTTTGTCCTGAGGCTGGATTTAAATATAGGGACAGAGTCAGTGACTGAGTGTTACTGGGAGATCCCAAGCCTCCAGGCAAGGCAACACTTTGACCCCTGACCCTCATTATAGGGGGCACATTCCTGGAGGGCTGAAACCCATGGCATCTCAGAGTACAAGGGCACGGGAGGACTGCGTTTTTGGCTCACAGCACACCAGCTGAGCACGTCTGGTCAGAACATTGATGGCTGCAGATACAAATGTAGCATCAGTTCCCAAAAGGCCTGAATGGAAGTTAATTTAACTTTTATACACGTGGTTTCAATCTGTTAAAGTTAGTGGAAATGATATTCTTCAAAACTGCAGCTGTGATGCAGCACGAAGCTAAAGGAAATAAACCAAATGAGCTGAATGTAACATCGATGAAGGAAGAAAGAGTTCAAAATTATGAAAGATTTAAAGACTAACAAGTACTGTATGTTTACTCTATGTTAGGAACATGTAAAGAAAGTGTAAGGAACACGAGTATTCCTGTTTCATTCTAGTTGTGAGTGGTACGTTTACCCTCCCGCCCCCTTCCTCACCCCTCCTCTCTGAGGAGTTGGTAATTCTCATCATTGCAAACAGACCTGGTTTACATTCATTAGCCCAACACTCTCAGCAATCAGGCCACAGTGCCAGGGGCACAAAAAATACCATTTCCTAATAGTACTGTTCCGTAATTATGTTCCATTAACATCTATCAAAATCTTCTTCTGCGTGTCACACACATATTAACACTGGATTTGATGTCGTACAAATGCTTTTATTGTTTAGCACCTTTGGTAAAAAGCAGCAACAGTCATGACTGTTTGTCAACATGTTCTATTTTAGTTGTGTATTTTCTGTGTATGAATCAGAAAATGGATTGTTTAGTATGTAACTGGCTGCACTTGCCTGGAGGTATAAAGCAAAACAAAAATCAACAACAACAATGTAGATTTCCTTGAATAAATATTTTTTAAAATGTATTGTTATGCTGTTGCACTCCTGCTGTGTGTGTGTGTGTGTGTGTGTGTGTGTGTGTGTGTGTGTGTGTGTGTGTGTTGATATCTTGTTTTGTTCCTCAAGGCCACCAAACTCTGCAAGCTTTCATAAGTCTAATTAATTTAACATTCTTACATATAGCACACTTTGAGTTAAATATAACCAAGTAAACATAATTAATGTGTTTATCTAAACACAGTCTAATGATTTGTAACTCTTTGATTAACACGTGTCAAAATGTTTTATATTCTTCTGTGGTGAAGTTTGGCTTTAGACCTGCTGTTATTGCTTTTTGTCTTCTAATTACTTCTAAATATCATTTCTTTGTAGTGATGTGAGAATGAAGACATCATCTGCAAGGCCAATGTTGGTGTGTGTTGTTAAATGGAACTTGATTTTTAAAAAATTCTACAAGATATTCAGTTATTTTTGATTTGTTTGAGCTTTATTGTCTGAAATGTTGATAACGAGCATTAAAGCAAATAGCATTTAAACAGTGTCTGCATCTTGAAAAACAGCTTCAACTAGAGCAGATCCATAATACTAATGAGCAATCAGCTCTTTGTTTTGCTCTGTGATTTAGCCAATTTACCAGCAGTTGTGTTGTGTTATGAGCTGTAAGCTGTCTTTTACCCTTTATTACTGTAGCAGAAAAGCTGGGTGAAACATTACAATATTTGGCAAAGGATACACACTGTGTAATGACAAAATCTGTATTCATTTCATGAGCAGAAATTAATCATGCCTTTCTGTGTTACATCCCCAATGGAAATTTTCTGCCTAGACCTTGTGTTTGTCAGTTTATTCCTATGAAACGGTGAAGCTCATGTGTCATCACAGATGGGGCTGCATGCTGGATAAGGTGGCCACATGACTAACCATCTTAGATTAAGAAAGATGCTGTTGATGTGTTGCTTGTATTCATGCATGTGCCACAGGTCAGTGCATCACAACCTGGCTGCTGAGAGTTTTATTTATTGTTTGCTCTGCAGCAGCAGGTTTGCTGTCTGTTCTTGTTTTTTATGCATGGAACGGGTCTATTCTCTGGGGATAATGTCACAGTAGCTTTAAGGGTGACCTTTTAGGAGTTCATAATATTTTAAACATGAAATCATGTGCACATTTGTACTGAGAAGTATCCGATGACTGTTGTTATTCAGTGAAGGTTGTTCATGGTTTCCACTTGGAGTTAAATACCAACTGGTCTTTGGTGTAGATGTTTTCTGATAGGCCTCCTCACACAGTATAACAACCCTGACAACATGTTAAAGACCCACTCTGATGAAAAGCATGTTTTTCATGTTGTTAACATTTTTTGTGGCATTTTTCTGATGCCAAAGGACGTATCTTGAGAAAATTAAACTCAAAATTGCATTTCTAAATATTTCTGCATTCAAATCAATGTGAATCAGTAACAGACGCAAAAAAACTGGATCTAAAAAAGACTGGGCCACAAGCTCTTACTCCACTAGCTTACAGCTAGCGGTAGCGCTAGCATAAACAGAGAGCTCTTAGCAATGGGGAGGGGCAGGGGATCCTCTGCACCAACGGTTCCTCCTAGGGGTGCAACGGTTCATAAATGATCCGTGATCCACACGGATCTCTCGCTACGGTTCAGCATGCACATGGTTGGCGGATTGGTCAACAAAAATAAATAAGTTTTGTTCATGTGAAGGACCGACGTGCCACCTGTTTAATCCAAAAGAGAACAGCACAGTAGTCATGGCTAGCGGAGGAGGAGAACTCGAAAAACCACCTGCATCATTCAAGTCGCATATATGGGAGTGGCTTCCCTGTAAAATACAGTCATGAAGGATGAAGGGCGGTGGACAAAACAATTTGAAGTGACATCATCCTGGCGTGTCAGTGATAGGATCCAACACAAAACAGCCACTAATCACCGCAGCATTTAAACAGGCTTTAGTGTCACAATCTGACCGAGTGATAACGAATGCTATCAGTGTGTTTATAGCTGCAGACATGAGGTTATACTACGTTATTCAAAACAAGAGCTTTAAACATGCTGAAAGTGTTTGAGCCACGTTACAAAATTCCTTCACAAAATCCCTTCAGTTAGAAAATATGATTCAATTTGGTTCAAAATTTTATTTCAGTTGGATTGACATCTTAAATTAAATGTTTGTATTGAGTAGAAAATTTTGCACTAAATGTTTTACAAAATACATGGAGAGCAAAATTATGTCCTTTCATTTTATTTACTTTCTTCTGATCCGAAAAGTGATCCAATCCGAAGCATGAGGTTTTGATTTGTTGCACCACTAGTTCCTCTCACAGCCAAGAGGCTAATGAGCTACTGCTGCTATGCAGAAACTACATTCTAGAAAACAGCACAGGTTTTGTGAAAAATGCCATAATCATAATTTAAAGACACTGAGATGCTTTAAAATAGCTCAAAGATGGTCAGAGTGTCTCTTTAACAAATCAGACAGAAAGTAGACAACTGATTGGTTATACTGGGGTCATGTTGGAAAGTTTGCACCTGCCTCGGGCCTATAGGCTATGACCCCATCACATGTTAGCATCATGTTAGCATGGTGTGGGATACTTTAACATGTAGCTGCATTAACAGTCTTCCTCTCGCTCTAATTCAGTGTTGAAGACACAGAACTGGACTAAGTTTGCTGTATAAAAAGATGTCTTGAGAAGTTTTGGAGCTGCCATGAGCTGTCATGCTAACCTGCAGACTCTCTCCTGCTTATAATCATGTCAGGCATTTTGGTTTAAATGGAGACCATTTTTATTGGTTTTCTGTTTCCCTGTCTGGATTTGGCTGCAGGCAAACACAATTTTAAGTTACCCCAACTGTCTCTGCTCTTGTTGTGGCTGTGAGAGGACGTTTCTTGTACTTTTTGCAGCATCTTGCACTGATTGTTACACTTGTCTTCACCCATTGTACCCATGGCATCATCATCAATTATTAATACCAGACAGTAAATGTCTGAGAGACGCCCCACTGAGAGACTTAACAGCCGTGAACAGGGAGAAGTAGCATGACTGGTGAATGCTGTGTGTGGCGGTTTTGCCATTTAAAGAGTTATTGTTTGAAAGCTGTTGTGTATATTGATATGAACTCTGCTGCACAAAGTTAATGTAACAGTATAACAACATTTTAATGTCTGCAGTGGCACAGCCGTTTAATCCTTGTCCACTGAGAGATGTATATGTAGAAAAGCACTGAGTCTAATGATAGTGATAATCATTTGGTGCTGCACTCCTATCAGTGTAATGCATTACTGCAATCACCCTTGGTTAACATTAAGAGATTTTAGTCATTAGGATTATGAGTGAGCGCTTTTCTTCATAGTCTCCAGTTCAGTGTGCCAGACGTTTTATTTTCTGATGTTTTATTATCGACGCTGTTTGTTCCTGTATGTTGTTTTCCTGTTTTTGCAACCGGGTCTCAAATGTGGGCCATTTGTGTGAGTTATGGTAATTTGTTGGGGCAATGAATGCATTAATTTCATTAGCACTTGGCCTCAAAGCAATAATTACCAGAGTAGGTGTGTCAGAAGCAATCATGTTAAAATTTGCCAGTTAATTATTAAGATTTTGTTCTGAGGGACCTGGATTTGACATGAGTCGCCAAGAGGGGAAAGAAAAAAAGAAGTTAATGCATTCCAGTGGCTGACACTAGGTGCTTGTGGTTAGAAACTATGGGGGTGGCTGCGGCTTTGTTGACCTACTGGTGTGATTTTTTTATTTTTTGCATGTTGACAGCTCATATTCTGGACTAATTACAACAAATAGCATCAGGCTAGCCGGGGTTTGGTCAATCCAGGAGGCTGTAGTGAAAAGGAGGTCTGTGGCAGCTTATTGGTCTCTGTACCATCTGTTTAGATTCCATTGGAGGAGACAATGAAAGTAGAAAGCACATTTATAATTTACTGTTTCTGATTATTTAAAATAGCTTGAATTGTTTTCATAAAGCAAAGTTTTTATCTGGTGTATTAATATGAATACGACTTTATATTTCTGTGAAGTGCCTTGAAATGATCTTTGTTATAAATTTGAACTTTATAAATAAAAAGGATTTGAACTGAATTGAATTGAAATTGAAAAGCAGAAATTAGACTCTCCTGTTTTTTTCCTGTTACAATGCAAAATATATTTCTATATCCATTTAATTCACTATATCACAAACATAAAATTAGATTTGAGAGTTATGGAAACATGGAAATTAATATTTATGTCTTTGGGACTTGATAAAATGAAATATTCTTATTTTACAACAACAAAAACATGAATTTAAAAAAATATTTCGGCTGTAAGTTGATGAATTTTAAATGTGTGAATTCTTGTATTAAATTATTTCTTTGATGAAAATGTGTTAGAAATAGTTTTAACAGAATAGAATGTTTTACTGTACAATTATAAATCTTGATAATTAGAACATATTTTATTTACATAATATTTGTCTTCCACTGTGTAACCAGTAAGTGGTTTCAATTTTCAGTGTTGTATTGGTCTTTAGGGTTAACAATTTAATCTCAAAAGCTAATCTGTAATTTTTACACATATTTGGATTGTAACAGGAAGTCCTGGTCCATAAGAATCAGTCAGAATTATTCCTCAGAGTTTAGATATTTAAATGGGTTCTTCACCTTCAACAAACCTTCTCCACCCGTGACCAAGTGTCTCCTGGAGGATTCTTGCATTTACATTTGCAAACTCCTGTTTTAAAAAAATGTTAATCGTCACAAAGTTTTTATGGAAAGCAGATTATCCTTTGATTTTGATGAAGGTGGCAGCAGCAGACACTTCAATGTATAAAAGCAGGGAATTCTGTTGAGGCCTCTTGTATGTCACTAAGCCTCCGTTAGGACGCTGCTGTGACACCTTAAAAGATGAGATGACACCTTAAAAGGAATTTCTCCTCATGGATTTCCCAGTACAATGAAACATGGCCTTAAGCTGTGTGTGTGTGTGTGTGTGTGCATGTGTGCGTGGGTGGGTGTGTGTGTGCATGCGTGGGTGGGTGGGTGTTGTGTGCATGTGTGCGTGGGTGGGTGTGTGTGTGCATGCGTGGGTGGGTGGGTGTTTGTGTGTGTGCATGCGTGCGTGGGTGGGTGTGTGTGTGCATGCGTGCGTGGGTGGGTGGGTGTGTGCATGCGTGCGTGGGTGGGTGTGTGTGTGCATGCATGCGTGGGTGGGTGGGTGTTTGTGTGTGTGCATGCGTGCGTGGGTGGGTGTGTGTGTGCATGCATGCGTGGGTGGGTGTGTGTGTGCATGCGTGCGTGGGTGGGTGTGTGTGTGCATGCATGCGTGGGTGGGTGGGTGTTTGTGTGTGTGCATGCGTGCGTGGGTGGGTGTGTGTGTGCATGTGTGCGTGGGTGTGTGTGTGCATGCGTGCGTGGGTGGGTGGGTGTGTGCATGCGTGCGTGGGTGGGTGTGTGTGTGCATGCATGCGTGGGTGGGTGTGTGTGTGTGTGTGTGCGTGGGTGGGTGTGTGTGTGCATGCATGCGTGGGTGGGTGGGTGTGTGTGTGTGGGTGTGTGTGTGTGTGCATGCGTGCGTGGGTGGGTGGGTGTGTGCATGCGTGCGTGGGTGGGTGTGTGTGTGCATGCATGCGTGGGTGGGTGTGTGTGTGCATGTGTGCGTGGGTGGGTGTGTGTGTGCATGCATGCGTGGGTGGGTGGGTGTTTGTGTGTGTGCATGCGTGCGTGGGTGGGTGTGTGTGTGCATGTGTGCGTGGGTGTGTGTGTGCATGCGTGCGTGGGTGGGTGGGTGTGTGCATGCGTGCGTGGGTGGGTGTGTGTGTGCATGCATGCGTGGGTGGGTGGGTGTTTGTGTGTGTGCATGTGTGCGTGGGTGGGTGTGTGTGTGCATGCGTGGGTGGGTGGGTGTTTGTGTGTGTGCATGCGTGCGTGGGTGGGTGTGTGTGTGCATGTGTGCGTGGGTGGGTGTGTGCATGCGTGCGTGGGTGGGTGTGTGTGTGCATGCATGCGTGGGTGGGTGTGTGTGTGCATGTGTGCGTGGGTGGGTGGGTGTGTGCATGCGTGCGTGGGTGGGTGGGTGTGTGCGTGCGTGTGTGGGTGGGTGTGTGTGTGCATGTGTGTGGGTGGGTGTGTGTGTGCATGCATGCGTGGGTGGGTGGGTGTGTGTGTGTGTGTGTGTGTGTGTGTCTGCCCATCTGTGCACCTGTATGTTAACCACCTTGAATCAAAGGGCCACACACCCACAAAAAGATGTTTTCACTCCATATTTTCGCCTTTCATTTTTTTTTAATATTTAAAATCATATTGACTAATTTTCCCTGAATAAGAACATGAACTATTTTCTGACTACAAACTACATTTTCATTAATTTGAGAACTTTTTGAAAAGGAACGTTGGTGATTTGTTGTCCATTTGGAACCTGTTGTTGTTTTCAAAGTTAAAAATTTAAAAAGCATTTCAGTGGTTATGATTAGAATAACAGCTGCCTTTTGTGACACTATTTATAACAGTAAATTTCAGTAGTTTTGACTAAAAAAAACACAGAAAGACAGATGTTAAGGTAAGGATGAGGATAAAGAAGAATAAATAAAAAATATTGTTCTTGTAGCACTTAAAAAAGTCCGACTGATACTCTTGAAGTAAGCTTGTCTGTAGATTAAATTCATGTTATTTTTTGTTTTGGTTATAAGAATTGAAGTTAGATTCTGGTGATTAATGATAAATATACAGACTTATTCCTCCCACAGACCAAAACACCCACCCACTCCTTCATGTTATTTACCTGTTCTGATCTAAGATAACACCCAGGTCAGGTTCTTGTGTGTCACTCACCACCACAGGCTTGATAACTGTTAGCAACTTTACAGCTGGGCATCAAAAACTGCTGGTAAAGAATGTCTAAAATTTAAGATAAAACTTTGTTTACTATACAAAGATTTGGGAAATGGAAAGTATTACCACCAGGGGCGGGGCTTAAGGAGGGGCTGGAGGGACTGTACGCCCCCGGCCGGGACATCAGAGGGGCCTGGCTTAAAGGTACGATATGAGAGACGGGCCTCTTCTATATCTGAAGAAACTGGTGAAGACAGGCGAGAACACGGGCCGTGTAAAATGCTGATTCATGCAGGTTTATATAGTTTACCCAGTCAGGTTTGAGTCATGGTTGTTAAAAGCTTTACAAGAAAGACTGACTTTAGTGATGTAGTAGGGGGTCCTGCATCACTGGCTTTATTTTCACTCTCACATGGAGCTTTATGACGCGCAAATTTACAACTGAATCACCGATATTGTATCCAACTGCATTGTGGGTAAAACTCGTTATGTAAGGGCCCGGTCATTTGGTGTGATTCGGTCGATAATCCCACCAGTGATGATATTCGATACAACAGCACCACCTCGAGTGTGATATTGTTTTTATACCACAGTTCTATAAACATATTTTATTTTTTTAACAATAAAGATTTATCAGCTCCACCAAAACAAATAGTTCCAACACGAAAGGAAGACAACAAGGTTGTTGCCAGGCAACACAAACATTTATGTTTAAAATCCAAGAGTTAACTGATGAAATGTCGGTTCATACGACAAGATTTTCATGTCGATTTTGACCCGAATTTCCTTTCAGACAAACCCTGATTATCAGGACGGCTCTGAAGATGATCCTAACTGATAATCTGTCCGTGTGTGGTGTGTTAAGAGCGATCGGGTCCACTCGGAAGGACGTTAAATCCAACATGTAGGATTGTCTTGGCTCGATATCTGTCCAAGTGTGATGTCTTGTGAGGACAACCGAGCATGCAGACATCTCTGTGCAGCGTGTAGCCAATCAGAAAGCGAGGTGACGGGACGCCTGGTTCACACTGGCAGAGCGCTCACCTGCTCTTCTGTGTACACCTGTGTTCAGCGGAGTGATATTATCTGTAAAAAGTCCCAGTGCTGTTGTTGTGTAATATCAGCACTCTGGAATGTCTGTTGTCCAATTAAATGACTTGGTCTGAACTAACTGTGGTATAAGTAGTGATACAAACATGGCTGTTAATTCCTTACATTATGAATACAGTGTTACTGTCATTGTTTAGGTTTTTGTTTAAAATACTACATTTTCCATTCTGTTTTTTATGATCAATATTTTATTCCAATCACAATAAAAAATCTGCCCTCAGTAACTGATAGTAAAGAATTGTTCTCCTTGTCAAACAGTTTTAAAATGAAAGTAATAATAATTCCATCTATCTTGTTTGAGAACTTTACCATTTGAAGCAGCCTGGTGGGTTTTATTATACAGACTGAACTGTGATTACAACATGTTTTATCAGATTGAACCGTTAAATGAAACCATTTGTCTTCACTTCAACAACATGCAGCTTGTGTTTAATGCAACTGGAATCACTTTCAGTTTTTAACTATTATCTCCAACAAATGTTGAAACTTTTAACATTTCCACAATTATTATTTAACCTCCATGTTCTCTCTTATTTGCCCCTTAGCAGAATTTCTTAAAGTTCATGTTCCTGAGGGTTCTCCGGTTGTTAAAATTTAAATTTGACTTGAGCTGCTTTTCAGGCCAAAAACTCATGAACCACTTCCTGTTAGTCTCCACATTGTTTACAAGCCCAGAAATGCAAATAAATAGCATCAAAAAAGAGACAAATAAAAGAAAATCTTTACATTTCTGATAAGCCTTTACATATTTTCTCATTTTTAGTCTTCCATTAAGAACATGAAGAACAGAAACATCAGCCCAACAAGCTGCTCTGTGTCCAGAGGAAGAGAAATCAGTTACTGATGTATTATTATTTAGGTAGTGAACAAAGGACGAGTTGGACAATGACAGGAAATGATCACAGCTGAAATTAAGGTTTGAGGTTCACACATCATTATCATCCATGAAGTCAACTATTCCTCCAAATATACTCTTCTCCCACAGTCTGCCTTTGTCTTCAAACAGCGCCAAAGCAATCATTATGTTCAGACATAATGCACCATAATGACAGTAATTTCAGTATCAAATTTTCAAATGTTAGACCTTAATTCATTGTGGTTAAGTAGCTTAGTTGCAATGCACATTTCTTACTCTTCTCAGTGGAGTGCTCAAGGAATGAGGTGTCTGAAGCCGAGCGGGAGAGCAGCGAATTCAGGAACATTTGGAACATTTCTGACATTAAAAGTAAAAAAACAAAACTCTTATTTCCTCTCTAACACTGTATTTCTTCTTTATTGCTACTGATATTATTAGATATTTCAGATTTACATTTCTTTAAACTTACACATGTCTGTAAAAACCAAATTAAACAAAATAAAAACAAAGAATCATTTATATCTGCTAACATAATGAACACAGATGTCATGACATCAAAATCTGAGTCTCAAGCTTTAAAATACATTTAAACTGAGTTTTCTGTTTGAAAAAGGTTTTTTACAGGAAATTAAATTAGTAAAATAAAATAAAATAAATCTTCAGCAATTTTAAAAATCAGTACATGGGAATATTTTATTCTTTTTTCACTTGTGAAACACTTTGTTGACTTCTATCATGTTAAATTTAAATTCTTTTATAAATCTAAAAAATTCAACACATTAATTCAGCTGTATTTATTGTAAATGATCTTCTAACTAAAGTTGATTAAGATAATATAATAATAAATTCTTAGACCGTAAGAAAAAATAACTTGTGTCTTAAAAATGTTGATAATCAAGTCAGTGAAGGTCAAAAATAGAAAATCAGATATTTGTTACATAAAGTTAGAAAGAGAAAATCACTTCTGAATCCTTTAACTTGATCTGTTGTTGCTTCTCAATAGATTCAAGCTTTTTATGTTACAATGTTTGTTTTTTTCTTTTTGTCTTTAATCTTGTCTTTTGTCCGTCCCATCGTCCCGTCCACACTAGCTACGTTTACATGGGCACATTTAATCGGAATAAACGCCCAATCGGATAAAAAATACATCATGTAAACATGTCAATCAGAATGTTTTGATCCGATGCAGCCTGATCCGAAAGAAATTTACTTCCGATCGAGAGGGGTGGTTTTGTCCGATCTTCATTCAGATAGACGTGCATGTACACACCCATTAGGAAAGAAAGGGTGAAAAGAGCCCACTGCGCATGCGTACAACTTCAGCGTGACGTCTTTCTGCTTTCGCAGACCCAAGTAGAAAACATAGCGGGAAGTAAACAGAAGTGGTCTGCTGGTGCAGTCATCCTGTCATCCTGCTCTCCTCTCCTGTGGCGGAGGAGCAGTAGCAATATGTATTCAGCCTCTAGCTTGGTTAATGCGACCAGTAAAAACCCAAACATAAAGGTAATCACCTGCAGAAGGTCCATATTGGGGATAACGTGAGTCAGATCGAGCACACGATGGGGCGGGAAAGACGTGCAGAAAGGACGGAGTTTGTTTACTTTTTTTTCTTCCCCCGGAAAGACAACTCGCTGTGCGCATGCTCAACTCATTTAACCTGATTGAGTGCTTGGTGCATGTGTACTCATGGCATGATCAGATCATTTCAGTTAGTGTCCATGTGAACAGGGATTTGGGAATTCAGATCGACCAAGATTTTAATCAGATTGGGGAAATTTGGCGCATGTAAACGTAGCTAGTGTTGCTCATTCTGTTTAGACCTGAAACATTTTGTTGCTTTGGTCACTAGAAACTGTAACAGTGGTGTTGATTCTATATCTACTTCACTTTATCCTGACTGGTAATATTAAACTTTGATTATTGAATGAATGAGAGAGAAAAAAGGGAAAAAGACACACAGTATATCATTTTGGAGACATGCTCAGAATGTTTTTTGTTTGTATTTTAATGTGTGATTAATATCAATATTATTGATATTTCTTGGTGCAGCTCAGGTAATTCACTTCTTTTGTCAGAATTTCTGATTGTTATTGAATTGAAACATAAACTATCTACCCCACATCATTTACTAAGTTTCAAGATGTAACTTGTCACCCAGAAATACGTTTTTATCTGGTGAAACTAA
Organism: Pachypanchax playfairii; assembly: GCA_006937955.1. Lineage (NCBI taxonomy): Eukaryota > Metazoa > Chordata > Actinopteri > Cyprinodontiformes > Aplocheilidae > Pachypanchax > Pachypanchax playfairii. The sequence continues at coordinate 569,757 of SSNP01000112.1, read as the reverse complement.
ATACTTTTGTATATCAACATCCTAACTTTATTAATTATTATGAATCTAACAGATTATAACTCATATATTGTTTCAAAAACAAAACTACAGTATTTTTTCTTGTCTGAAGTTTAAACATGACACTAACATAAACATAAATAATGGCACTTCATATTACCCAAAATAACTCCAAATGTTAAATAGTCCCTTCCATTAAAAACAGTTTTTCTGAGGTTTCTGTTGAATATTTTAGCTCCACAGGTGTTCTTACCTTCATAGTGGGTGAAAACAGCAACAACAACTTCTCTTTCAGTTTTTATCTCTCAAACTACGCAGGTGGTGATAAAACCCGAGTTCTCCCGAGTTCTAACAGCCTGTATCTGTTTCATCACAACTCCTTTGTTTGTTAGTATTCATCAGCTCCTGCAGTTGAAACCACGCCTAGCATGCTGCTGGCTAAAAGCTGTTAGCATAACGCCTAGCATGCTGCTGGCTAAAAGCTGTTAGCATAAGACGTAGCAAACAGGAAGAGAGAACGTCTGATGTTACCATGAGCAGTGGGGCAGGAAACAGTATACCTTGCTCTCATAGGCTAGTTTGTTAGCCAATCAGAGTCCAGCAAATTCGAACAATGAGGCTGCTGACGAAGCCTGACGGAACGAGCCGAACTTTGACGCAGACAGATTGAAAGGTCTGTTAATCAGTGTTGCTTGACGTTTTTTAGATATAAAATGTTTCATATTACTAGTTAATACTTAAGAAATAACCACAAAGTCCTGAAATTTGTATGAAATGGCCTCTTTCAAAACATTTAAGTATGTACACCTGTAAGTTTTATTATTAGTTTTTGGTACTGCTGATGTTTCTGAGTCTCTCTGCATAATGATGTCCCAAATAAATTACAACTGTTCTTCCACTGTATTGATAGAAACTTATGTTCTCTTTTGTGTACAAAGACTCTGTAACATGTGAAGTTCAGAAATACGAGCTGATTGATGCATAAAACTTTAATATTAAAAATTCCCAAGACAAATACACAAAGCCAAGGTTTTTATTCAAACAATCTTTTAATACCCAAAATATACAGTAACAACAATAATCACCACATTCATGTCCCTTGTTTTCTGTTGTTTTTACCTTCGTTGGGACACTATAACTAAAACAGTGGTGACTTCAGAACAACTTTATGAATTAATTAAAACATTAACATCACTGTTCTTTATGTTTGACTATTTAAAACCTAGTAAAGTTGAAATCATGCAGAGAAAAAGGATTAAATAAACACATTATCATTATGCAACATTTACGTTTGTTTTGTTATCCTTATGGGGACCGTCCATTGACTTCCATTGATTTTAGTAACTAGATTTATACCTAACCCAAACCCTTTTACTAACCTTAACCATTACTGATCTATAACTAACCCTAAGACTAACTAAAACTCTATTCACACCATACCTATAAACCTAACCCCTAACCCTAAAAAGGGGAGTCCCCCTCATGGGGACCAGGCTTCGGTCCCCACAAGAACCCTCGGACCCCAGAAAGATAGTAAAAGTCAGGAAACGGGTCCCCAGGAGGTCAGAAATACAAACCCACACACACACACACACACACACACACACACACACACACACATAGACCCTGCGATTTAGGATCACTATATTAGTTATTAGGGTCTCATGCAGACATGATACTCTGAATCTCTGCAGCTGTAAATTCTGAGAGAATCTGACACTCTGCTTGTGGGTTATAACAGAATGCTAACAAGGCTTTTCCACATTTCCATTCCCATATAGCCAGTTCCTCCATACATCAGCCCAGAGCCGAACATCTCCCCGTCACTGACAATTTGAGATGTAACACTTTATTAGTATCCCTTCCATCTCTGCCATGTAATGAATGAGGCCATTTAGAACAGATTTATGATATCTTTAAAACTTGATTGCTCAGAATTTGAGAATTATTCATAAGATTGAAGCGTCATCTGTCATCGCGGTAGTGCTGTTTTGTTGGGAACAAATGGTTTTGTTGTGCTTTTTCAAATGAACTCCTTCTCATCCACTCCTAAAATAAGCAATTTGTATTCACATATGTCCACAGAGAAGGCTGTAATTAAAGGGAATGTGGCGTGAGTGACAACTCTGAATCAAGTTTTCTTCTTAATGTCTTGAGCCACCATCAAGCTAAAACAGATATAGATGCAAATTATAAAGAATTCATACATGTATTGAATTATAGTCAAGCAAAAAGAACAATGTTTGATGTGTTGGTCGTGTTAAATTGGACTTTTTTTTAAAGGTGACCTCTGTTGAGTTTCTTTACAGATTAAACAATAGAGTTAAATAAATTCTCCCCCTTGAGTTAGATTTTCTTGTATCCACCATGAAAGCAAAAGAAGTATCTTCGCCTTGTTACAGAGATTATTGTGCTGACTTCCTGAGGCGATATGACCACGCTTTGTGTGCAATACCCAGATCATCTCTCAATTACACAGGGATCCTGAGGCAGAGGGTGGGGACCCAAGTGAAAGACCAGTTATGTCCACACTCTCTTTCGCTCTCATACACACACACAGAAACTATGCTACTGCTGGAGGCAATGCTTACTATGGCCACAGCCATGAATGAGGCCTCTCAGGATAGATTTACACACAAATAAAACCCGTCTTATCTTGGCCCGCATGTGATGAGAAATGATTACACGGTCTACATTTCAATGCTCTGATTAAATGGAATCAGTTTCCTACGGCCTATTTAAACCAATTCCAACCTGCGAATGAAATGAAACCAAATATAATATTACTGAACTAAAACCTCTGATAGATTCACTGTCCATCTGACCATCTGGTAAAAAACTGTTCTGGCTGACAATGCACGCAGTTTGCATTAGCTGGTAATATTATACACATGAAACTGCAAACCATAATGCTGTTTTTTGCTGAAATACTGTGATGACAGCTGAAATTTAATATATCTCAACAAACAGAGTGCACTCATTTAAAAACTGTGAGTTATACTTCTTATATCTTATAAGATAAAACATGTTATTAATCTGAATTTTCTTTTTTAAATGTTATTAATTCTATTAACATTTTAATGTGTTCCTTGTAAAGAAGAACTGGTTTGGATCACAACTGATTTTTTTCTTTTTTTACTAAAATCCAGCACAAATATTTTTCACATTTTCTTAAATTAAAGGCTCTTCCACAAATATGTTTAACACTCAGCTCTAGTTGCTTTATTAATAATGACAATAATAAACAAATAAAATGTGGAGAGTTCATCAACTCTAAATCATTTTATTTACTGCAGCGTTTTCTACATTTATTCTGGTTGGTGTTTACATTCTACCACAGGTCTGAACCACTGAGGCTTTAACAGACCTGCAGACCAGGTAACCAACCTGGAACAACATCATCAGACTCTGTCTGATCACTGCAGGGTTCATCTTCTCTCTATCCACAGGTAGAAACGTTTGAAGTCTGGAATCCAAGCTGTGAGAAGATGGACGTCTGAACTTCAACAATGATACAAAACTAATAAAATCAGAAAACTAATAGTCTTCAGATTGTTTGTGGATAATAAATAAAAACCTTTGAGAGTAAACATGTGATACTTCTGTGAATCTACTATGTGTGAATGATTAAATATGGCTTGTAGGTTTATTGAAGTGTGGTGACCATGTGTTTTTATTAATAGAATAAATGCTCATTTAATGAAAATTTGTTAAAAAGGCCCTTCCATTAAAATCTGTTTTTCTGAGGTTTCTGTTGAATATTTTAGCTCCACAGGTGTTCTTACCTTCATAGTGGGTGAAAACAGGTCAACAACTTCTCTTTCAGTTTTTATCTCTCAAACTACGCAGGTGGCGATAACACCTGAGTTCTCCCAAGTTCTAACGGCCTGTATCTGTTTCATCACAACTCCTTTGTTCGTTAGTATTCATCAGCTCTGCAGTTGAAACCACGCCTAGCATGCTGCTGGCTAAAAGCTGTTAGCATAAGATGTAGCAAACAGGAAGACACAACGTCTGACGTTGCCATGCGCAGCGGGGCAGGAAACAGTATACCTTGCTCTCATAGGCTAGTTTGTTAGCCAATCTGAATCCAGCAAATTTGAATAATGAATATGAACAAGCTGCTGCTCGAGGCCTGATGGAAGGAGCCGGAACCACCCGAATTTTCATGCAGACAGATTGAAAGGTCTGTTAATCAGTGTTTCCTAACGTTTTTTTAGATATAAAATGTTTCATATTACTGGTTAATACTTAAGAAATAACCACAAAGTCATGAAATGTGTATGAAATGGCCTCTTTAAGGTCAAATGTAGCATTCAAACACACATTACACTGGCAGCTGAATTATCTGTGCTATCAAATTATGATTCAGCATTTTATGATGGCTCGTATTAACTGAGTTTTGATGATTCAGCAGTATTTAAAAACCTGTTCCATATCTATTCATTAAATAATTATGAACACCAAAAAAAGTCGGCTTGTTAACAACAAAACTTCCTCTGATGATCCCACTAATAACGACTCTTAGCTTTCATATTTTTTATTACCCATCTAATAATTAGATTTAATGAAGTGTTTCTTTTTTAAATGCCTTGTGCTAATAATTAGGTGTATTATAGGATTCTTTTTTTCTTGTGAAACAAATACTCGATATTGCCTATTAAATCTTTTAAATTAAGTATATGTGTGCGCAGGGAACGGAGGGGGAGGGGTGCACATGGATGGCCGCACATGAGTGGGTGTGTTTTTAAATCCCTCACAGCCAAATTGCAGCGCCTCTGCAAAGCTCTTGATTAGTTGTGGTTTTATGTTTGGATGGTCCATTTAATTAGGTTATGTATGAGATAAAGGTCAGCCAAAAGTAATGACAAGGATTATTTACTCTTGTTAATTGAGGTTCCATCTTAACACCACAACTAAAGGTTAATGTTCTCTTGGTATATTATTTACTGTCCACACTTCAGAGACTGACTCACAGCACACACCCAGTGTGGGAGGATGAACAGATTCCACAGGTATAAATGATTTGTAGCGTATTATTGACAACCATTGAACTTCAGATAGTTAATGTTCCCATTGTCAGCCTTGTGAAACCCCCTCTAACCTTCATTTAAATAATATGACTTTGGCTCTCATATGTGATGCTCAACTTTCCTGGAGGTAAGCTCAGCTCAGTGCGACTCCCCCAGATAATTTTTCATGCACATGTAAATCACAAAGTGAGTTTTAGAGTGAACTGACAGGTAGATTTGAAGTGACATTGTGTGATTAATTCAGCTGCTCTCTAAATGACCCTTATTTCTGTCTTCATAGGAAAGCTTTTCTAATAGTCTTTCCTATAGTGATTAAAATTACAAAAATATGAACCTGTAGGTTAATAAAAATGGTAATTTAACTAGTATCAGATTTAATTGACTCTGAAGAAGCACTTAAATGTGTTTGCACTCTGGAAAATCTACATGGCTCAGCGGCAATGAAATTGGAATATCCAGCTGTCAAGATAATAAATTTGACTATTTCATAACTGTAATCTTCATACAATCTTCCTTTGTGCTAGTCTCCACCACTTCCTGCTAATGTAATAAATCACCTTTGCGTTTGGAATTGTTTTGTGTGTTCTAGAGAGACTGTGTTCTACTCAGATGGCTCCAAGCATAGAGAACCACCACCGGAGCCAGTCTGAGTTTCAATTAGACCCTGAACAGAACTAAATTTGGATCCATGTTTTAATTAAACCTCCTCACCACAACACCACTAACATCTCAGTTCAGACTTTACCAGCTGTGAGTTGCTCATTAGGGCGGCCGTGGCTAAGGAGGTGGAGCAAAAGGCCACTGGTCACTGGTTCAAATCCTTCTCCCTCTGGAAAAATATTGCTTCACGTGGTGGTCGGAGGGTCCGGTGGCACCTGGCAGCCTCGTCTCTGTCAGTGTGTGTCACAGGACAGCTGTGGCTACAATATGTGTGTATTTTATCACCTCCAAACGTGTGAATGACAAACTGTAGTATGAAGAACTTTGTGTCCTTTGACTTGAAAGGTACAAGTACAATTTCATTTCATTATTTTAATTAATCTGAATCTTTCTCAGCTCAGAAGTTTAAACTGTCTGAAATGATCTGACAGAAAACTCTTCAGTCACCTCCTTGTTCAAAAATAGTTAATAATTAATTAGTTAGTATTTTTTGCAGTAGTTTGTCTTTTTTTTCTACAGTTAAGTTGAACACAGAAAAGTGAAAAGTCAAAATATTTGATAGTTTTCTGAGCCAGAGTCAAAGATGTCCTCAACAATATTTTATTTTTGTTTATGCAGATAACATCTTGATCTTTTTTTGATTTTGTCTCTCACTCTCACCATGTTAGGACCTTCTTCAGTATAAACTTCTCAATTTAAATGGAGGAAATGGAGGCAATCACTGAGAGGTTTAAGGGAGTCAGTGAGTTTAAGAGAAAAATAAATTTGACAGTCATCTGCATACAAAGAAACAGCATGCTTTCTAAAAATGGCTCCTAAAGGTGAAATATAGAGGGAGAAAAGTAATGGGCCAAGGATGGAACCTTGGGGAACCCCCCAAGGAAGAGAAGCTGACTAACCTTAGTGTGTCTTATGAGAAGGTCATTGGTAATGATTTAAAACCAAGTCTGTAGTAAATGAGGACAGAGAGATATTGTTGTAACTTTGCAACAGATAATCTCTCACAATTTTACCGTCTTTTAAACTAACATTACCATTTTGGATTTGCTAGTGAGATGCTGATAAAACTTTTATGACTAAGAATATTAGAATCAATGTTGTATTATGTAATATTTTTATTGGTTGTATATCACCCCTTTTATGGAAGGTTTGTTACACGTGTGATTCTTAATTCAAATAAGATTTGCCAAATATTTCTTTATGAATATACTTTAACACTCCACCACCTCCCTTTGCACACTGTGTCAGATATCTGTTCTCAGACTATCATTTTTCAGTGCTTTGTTTAAGAAAATGGAAAACTAAGCACATTTATCTTCTTGACCCATCACACAAAAACAATGCACCACAAAACAGCAGTGTCCAACTGGGAAGATTGAGAGTGGGCACACCCAACCATCCTGGGGCCGAGCACTAAATTCAGACTCATGTTACAGGTGGAGAGACACACATACAGTTGTCTGTATCAATTCTCAATGGTTTTGTAAAAGAACACATTGCATGTGAGTTGGTCATAAGGATTACAGTATGTCAGTTTACTTGTTTTGACCAGCCCCTACACTGTGTTTCTGACAGTAGATGCCATTTGGAGTAAGTAGTGAGAGTGGCAGGAAATACCAGCACAATTTCAGCCTTAGCTTTGAGACTTAGTATGAAAATCGTATTGCAGAACTCTCCAAATTTGGGGGAGCCATTTTGCCTGGAGCTATGGCTAATGGTTTACTCACTCTCCAGCAGGCCCTTAGGCTGCAGGTAGTCTGACTTTGTCGAACTGGTCTCATTAACTCCTATAACTCCTGGAGAGACAATCATATACTGTCTTACACGTGGAAGTGCAACACAGTGACAAACATGTTAAAGTACACTGTTTTTTCCAGTGGGAGGAAAGTTAGGACCTATTGTTTTTATGAAGCTGGAGTATTGATATGAATTGGACTTGATGTTTTTATAAAGTACCTTGAAATTACTGTTGTTATGAAGTGGCACTATATTAAAACATGAACTAAATTAAATTAAATTGAAAAAAGTACTGTCTAATGCTAGTAATGTCATATGAACTGGACCTTTATATCATGCAAGACAGTTATTGTTCATTAATTGTTTTTTTGTGTAAAAAGAAAATTCCCATAGCTACAGTGAAAGACATTCTGAGATTCTTCTACAAAAACAAATAAAAATAATAATGAAGCATTGATTAGTTAATTTATGTTGAGTATATTTTNCAGGACCTTGAAATGCTTCTTACAAAGCCACTCCTTCGTTGCCCGGGCGGTGTGTTTGGGATCATTGTCATGCTGAAAGACCCAGCCACGTCTCATTTTCAATGCCCTTGCTGATGGAAGGAGGTTTTCACTCAAAATCTTACGATACATGGCCCCATTCATTCTTTCCTTTACACGGATCAGTCGTCCTGGTCCCCTTGCAGAAAAACAGCCCCAAAGCATGATGTTTCCACCCCCATGCTTTACAGTAGGTATGGTGTTCTTTGGATCCAACTCAGCATTCTTTCCCCTCCAAACACGACAAGTTGAGTTTCTACCAAAAAGTTCTATTTTGGTTTCATCTGACCATATGATGTTCTCCCAATCCTCTTCTGGATCATCCAAATGCTCTCTAGCAAACCGCAGACGGGCCTGGACGTGTCCTGGCTTCAGCAGGGGGACACGTCTGGCACTGCAGGATTTGAGTCCCTGGCGGCGTAGTGTGTTACTGATGGTAGCCTTTGTTACTTTGGTCCCAGCTCTCTGCAGGTCATTCACTAGGTCCCTCCGTGTGGTTCTGGGATTTTTGCTCACCGTTCTTGTGATCATTTTGACCCCACGGGGTGAGATCTTGCGTGGAGCCCCAGATCGAGGGAGATTATCAGTGGTCTTGTATGTCTTCCATTTTCTAATAATTGCTCCCACAGTTGATTTCTTCACACCAAGCTGCTTACCTATTGCAGATTCAGTCTTCCCAGCCTGGTGAAGGTCTACAATTTTGTTTCTGGTGTCCTTTGACAGCTCTTTGGTCTTGGCCATAGTGGAGTTTGGAGCGTGACTGTTTGAGGTTGTGGACAGGTGTCTTTTATACTGATAACGAGTTCACACAGGTGCCATTAATACAGGTAACGAGTGGAGGACCGAGGAGCCTCTTAAAGAAGTTACAGGTCTGTGAAAGCCAGAAATCTTACTTGTTTGTAGGTGACCAAATACTTATTTTCCACCATAATTTGCAAATAAATTCTTTAAAAATCAGACAATGTGATTTTCTGGATTTTTTTTCCTCATTTTGTCTCTCATAGTTGAGGTATACCTATGATGAAAATTACAGGCCTCTCTGATCTTTTTAAGTGGGAGAACTTACACAATTGGTGGCTGACTAAATACTTTTTTGCCCCACTGTAGAGGGAGAAAAGTAATGGGCCAAGGATGGAACCTTGGGGAACCCCCCAAGGAAGAGAAGCTGACTAACCTTAGTGTGTCTTATGAGAAGGTCATTGGTAATGATTTAAAACCAAGTCTGTAGTAAATGAGGACAGAGAGATATTGTTGTAACTTTGCAACAGATAATCTCTCACAATTTTACCTTCTTTTAAACTAACATTACCATTTCCATTTAAAAATCTTTAAACTGTTACCTCATTTAATTGTGACAACAAATGTAATCACAACCAGAATTTTATTCTGATCACAGCTTTTTCTGCTTTGCCTAAAGACCGATTTCTGGATTTGCTAGTGAGATGCTGATAAAACTTTTATGACTAAGAATATTAGAATCAATGTTGTATTATGTAATATTTTTATTGGTTGTATATCACCCCTTTTATGGAAGGTTTGTT